>JBBMFX010000037.1:7629389-7639692 GCA_037832545.1 Rhabdalestes septentrionalis | reverse complement strand
AGAGAGAGAGAGAGAGAGAGAGAGAGAGAGAGAAAGAGAGGAAGAGAGAGAGAGAGAGAGAGAGGGAGAGCTAGAGACAGAGAGAGCACATGCAAATGATCTTGTTTTTTTCCCCCTAGAATCCATCAGCCACGAGGCACAAGTACAACAAGTAGTTATGTGGCCGTCTGTCCAAAAAGCTTTAGATGAGGAGAGCTGGAAGGCTCAGAGAGCACAAAGAAGCTCCTCACTCTCTTACTGACTGATCTGCTCTGCTTTGAAGGCTGCCTCACAAATATAATATAAAATGTTATATCCCAGCCAATGAACAAAATGTCAGTAACTGATTTTTTCAAGAAGCAGGACCTCCCGAACCTTGTTAATAAAACCAAATGCGACCTTTGACGCATGATAATGATACACTATCCCTTTCCATTAAAACTGTATCTTATTGGCAAGTTTATCATTGTTTTCTCTGGTCCTTTCACTGTTGACATCCCTGTGCCACAAGGTTAATTTGCTGAACAAAGCCTACTTAGATCTTAATCCTGAAGCCACTGCTGAAAACATCATGAGTGAGTGATCGCTTGTACATCACATTTCACTAATGGCCATAAACTGTACTGCGTTCACTGTAACTCATTCATCACCAAAACAGGTGGAGAAGATCTAGAGTGTTTTTATGTCACTTAATCGTGATAAACAAAAACACTTCGGCCAATCTGATCGGAGCCATCTGAGGAATGCGTTTGTGACGGCAATTTATCGTATAGCGCCTCTTTGTACTGAGAATGAATAGTCCTTCAGCTCAGACGCTGCCAGAAAAAGCGCTCTGGGCTAATGTTCCTTCTGATGCTGAAGCCACAAATAAGCAAGAAAAGAGTTATTTTCACGAGACAAGCACTCTGTGCTAGCAGGCTGTTGACTTGTGAGCACCCACACAAGCAAAATATCTTTTAATTAAGTCATAACGGCTACTTTGAGTAGAAATTAAACTGAAATCAGTCCAATTAATTAGCGTTCCTTGGCAACATTAAGTGTTCTGCAAGACGTTTAATGAACCTGAGTTGACGCTTCTCTGTAGTTTTTTTTCCCTCTCCCCCTCCCTCTCACTTTCCCTCAGACAGGCGACAGTGGAAGGGAGGCAACTGCCCTGCTTGCTTCCTCTCAGACATCTCAGCACATGGAGAGCCATATGAGGGCAAAACATCGTGAGGGAGCTTTGCAGAATCTCATTAGCCAAGCAGGTAGTCATTAACAGAATGACCTTTGGAAATAATTACCAGCCTCTCTCTTTCTTGTTCGCTGTTCCCTCAACGCCTCCTCCCCCTCTCTGTTCCTCTCTCCCACTCTACTCACCCATTCAGAAGTTGCAGCAAGGTGAGAGCAGAGGGTCTGGCTGAGATTAAAAGGTGAACATTCAGATTAAGCTAATCTTCCAGGGGAATGGGATTGGCCAGGGCTGTCTCCAATGTCTCTGCCACACTACCTGACTCCATAGGGATGGACATGTGAGTTGACAGGAGGTGACCACGTGCTTCCCATGTGCTTTTGCTGAGGTACTTCTTGTCTACTCATCTCCATGTGTCATATTCAAAATATTTTATATTCGAAAAGTATTTAAAAAATAAAGTCTGGTTCTCAGGAGTCACAGTTATTTTCTGACCATTGAAGAGTTATTGTTATGTGCTGTCCTGTTTTCTGGAAAGACAAAACAAAGTTTGCTGTATTTCTTGCCGCAATGTTTGATTCTGAAACAAGCAGAACAATGTCAGAAGTGCAAATCTGTTGACAGAATCTGCACTATTGAGCAGCCTTTGAAGACAGCTTGCTTTAGCAGAGCTCGTCTGGTGTGACATGACCAATCCTTGGTATCACTAACTGTTCACTAGTTTACCCACCTTGGCGACCTCGGCTGTACTCTAATGTGCCTCACATGTCGGGCAGGCTTGCCTGGCACTCAGTGTTATAGGAAATCTATCTGCCTGTTTGAGTTTTTCATCTACTGCCAAACAAACCATGTGCTGTATCAGTGCCAGAGGAACACTCAGCAGCCTGCACCACTGGCTACGCTGCTTTCTCGCTGCTCGTCGAAAAACTAGCTAATTTTATATTACGTAAGCACCCATAATTTGGCCTTTGTTTTCAACTTAACATGTAATTACCTGGAGCTGTCCACCTTTCTCCAAGCCTGAGATGCTGGCATGCAGGAAGCTTCTAATGAGTTTTTCACGTAAAAAAAAATATAGAAATAAATAAAATGTGCGAGCGGAGGCGATTTGCTTGAGATATGATAAGGTGCTACTCAAAAATCCTGCAAAAACAAAGTACAATAATCCAAATTCTCTATTTCTGACATTTTTTGGTTGGGTTGGCTGATAAAACATGTAGTGCATTATTTTGGAAGTTGGTAGTAGTCCCATTTGAAAACTGTATAATGTATAGTGTTCTCACTATATTTCATATTGCCTGAGGTAGTGCCACAATATTTTAGACTTACAGGTGTGGAATTCTCTTATGCACATTGCATTACCATGTGACTTCTGATAGATCAGCTAAGGGCCACACAAATAACTATACTTAGCTAGTTAATATTGTGATGGTCTAAAGTAATAAAAGCATAGAAGATGTCAATGTGGAGGAATTGTTCAAGTCATCTTTGTGCATATCTTTCCTTTTCTCAATTAGTTTAAACAGCCCTGTTGGAGTGTGTATTGCCAGTATTCAGATTTTTCACCCTCATTGAATGGTCGGTGGTCAGCTGACAAGCGTTGGTGTTTAAACAATAGAATATGCTGACAGGCATAGAATGATGAGCAATTTGTTTGTGTACAAAATTGTTTACTTGGATCCTGATTCATTTTGTTCCCCGCAAAATTTTCCCAGAGTCGGGAATAATGAATGATGTGCCATTGCAAACACAGAAACCAATTTGCCATCATTTTTCTCTGGGTTGGCATCGTTGTAATAAATTCTGATCAGAATGGGTTTGCTGTAGGATTATCACATTTAGTATGGGTGTTTTCTCTTTCCTCCAAATGATAAAATACACATAACAGGATTGCAGGGGAAAGATGGTTTGGCTTTTATGCATTTTTGCATAAATTGTCACATCTAAGACGGCTTTTCCTTAGTGAAATATCGCGCCATCTCTCTCCTTATCTCTTGTTTGTCTCTGGCTTCCCTTCTACATACAGTATATAGGCTCTTATTACAGCCTGTGAGCTTGGCAGAAGTATTTGGGTTAAAAGAGGAAAGGGCCTGAACCTTTAGAGCGGAGATAAAAATTGAGCGAAAGGAAGGAGAGAGCGGAAAAGAAAGCGAGCTGATGAGAGTGGGGCGAGGGAGTAGGGCCTCAGCCCCTCGTAAACACAGCTAAGGAGGCCGGGCCGAGCCTGGCACTGCCACTCTCCCAGCGACGCTAATTATCAACCAAAGACATGCTAATTACACGGAGCTTTATTGCTAATGTAGCAGGCCGCTCTTCAAGACGCCCACACGCTGCGCCCGGCTCCCCTGCCTCTCCTTATCCTCCCACTGCACCCCCTGAGGCACGCCAGGCGAAGACAGGAAAGACTTGCCTGGGAGTGTGTGTTTTATCCTTGTGTGAGTATGTGTGTGTGTGTGTGTTTTATCCTGTTGTGCGCCTTTAATTCCATGCATGTATGTGTGTTTATTTATACAATGCAGGATCTACATCAGAGGCTATAGACATTTAGTTAGATGTATTTTTTTCACAGACGTATATGACATACGTTTATACACATACAAGCACACACAGTAAAGTTCCCACTCTGAAGCTCAAGACTGCACAGTGCCCCCCTTCCCCGGGCCCTGCTCCAGCTCCAACACCTAACCCCCTCCACCCCCCCACAGCCCACCCCGAGGCCTCATCCCCATCCTGCCATCACAACAGGAAGTCTGCTTTGTTCCTCCTTACCTCCCACCACCCACGTCCCCCGGCCGTGATGTAACCTAGCAGCAGAGAAAACGGGCCCTGCAGGAGCCCGCCTGCTCTGCTGCCTGCAAATCCAGTTAGCTGCCACCTCAGCCGCGCTCCATATCGATTTCTCCTAGCCCAAATCTGCCAGGAGAAAGAGCTAGCAAGCTAGTGCTAAGTACCAGCTTCCCAAAGTGAGGGAAGACCCTGACAAGGCTATGCTCTTTTTTCACGCCCCTTAGTCACAGACGCTTGCACCGATTCACCTCTGATGGTTTTATCTAAGCACTGCCAAAACACCAATGTTTAGGATTTTGGTTTGTTTATTCCACTAATTCAGTAGAGCAGAACTCTCCAAAAATCTCATCTAGCATTCTGAACGCTCAGCCAATTTGGAAGTGCTCTCCATAATAACAGTCACGGATGACATGAAGTCTATTTACTGTTGCATCTGATGTGAACAGAGACCCGAAATGGCACCACTACTTCTGAGGTGCCTTTTTTCTTTCTTGCTTAACATTGTTTTTAAATGTAAAAATAGTCTACACATGTCTAGCACTGACATACTCTTATCGTAGCACTTAGTGGGTAGTAGAGCACTTATGTGCTTCACTTTCAGGGAAATTTCAAAGTGTGGCAAGACAACTTATAAATGATTGCCTGGTCAAACATCAGGTCTAAACAATGTTAAAGTGTGTATCTATACAAGTGTCCATAATGCATTAATGGACTGTAGTGGTCTACTGGCCACTCTTGGAGAGCATCTGGTTTGTTATGCTGGAAATGTATTGTAGACAGTAAGTTTTATCTTTTGATGGTCTGACGTAAAGTCTGTGCTAATTAAGGAGACAAGACCGTCTAGAATGGTCTTTTTTGTTCATGAGATCAGATAGTCACAATTTCATTGCATTTGCCTCAAAGATCACCACTGTGTAGAGATCGGTGGACGACTGTCCTACTAGAAAGAATCCACAAAGAGTTCACTGTGTGGGTATGGATGTTCTAACATTATTAATATAAAGTATGAAGTCAAAGAAGAAAAAAACTTAATTTATGGCAATATTGAGCAAATGAAAAAAAGTCTGTGTACACACAGGATTGTGTGAAATGGAGATGAGAGAAGGGACTGAGGGAAAGCTTGCAGAGACTCTAGAGAGTTCATGCAATATTTCAGAGAGAGAGTGAAAAAAATGTTGACAGAAATAACAAACATGCTTTAAACACAGTCTGAATCAATGACATGGTAGAAATTATTCCGGTGCCATTTAATGGCAATGGAGATACATCTGTCAGATCTGGTTAATCGCTTCTACTACTCTTATTCCTGACTGTCAGCGGAAGAAGAATCTCATTTACATTATTTTAGCAGGGCCATCATGTTTGGAGTAGGAAAAACAAGTCACATGGACTTCTTTCTCCTCTCAATGACATGTTGGGAAACCTAGGGAGGTGAAACAGCAAGACAGAGTTTGCTCTTAATGCAACCCACGTGATTCAATGCAAGGAGGACTCAACAAGTTGATTCAGTGACAGCGTTAAGCTGAGGCTGTCTGTGGTTTGAGGATGGTATCCCTGATCTACCTATATGTCAGGAAGGACTGGTTGAGGTAGCATGATCCTGAGGGGACAAAGAGAATCTACTTCTATAAGCTTCTCAGTGCCTCACCAGCCCACCTTTGCCTGTGGGGAGAGCCTGTTGCATAACCGGCTAATGCCAGGCTTAAGGTTAGCTCCTGGATGTCTGCCTCATGACTGGCTGCTGTCACGGCTGTTTAGTGTAGAACTGAACCCAGCTTTGGTGTTAAAAGAGAAGCCAGCGATCACGCGGCCAACAGAAAACATGCCACTGGCTTTAGAGGGGGTTTGGGTCATTGCTTTGGACGAGAAATGGTCAAAAACTGGCTGGATGACAAGGAGCTTGTCTCATACATTCTGACTATGTCTCTTTAGTAAAAAAGGTAGCAGAAATCTGCATGATTCCCGCTTAATGCCCACAAAAACATTTTTTTCATGAAGGAATTTACATTTGTATCTACTGCAGTTTCAGGTGGATATTTGCCCTGAGTACCTATTTTAGTCTCCCTGTGCCCCCCTTCCACAATGAAAATGCTTGATAATTAGTAAGTTGTGTTAGGGAAGGAAACACATCACAAGATGTCAGACCAGACATTTGCAGAATTACGCTAATAACTGGCATTTAAATCATGTGTGAGTCTCTTGAATACTCACAACATCACATCTCTCTCTACTCAATTCATCTTATACAAATTGCATCCATTTCAGTTATTTGGGAGAATGGGAGGGTTGCTCACCTCCACAATGTCGGAGTTGGTCCTGCTCTCATGGGGTTCGTTGTACTCGGTGTACTTGAGCAGCACTTTGTCCATGTCGGTGCTGGCATACTGGAAGAGCTTGTTGGTGCTGTTGAAGATGATGAGAGCGATCTCACAGTCACACAGCACACTCAGCTCATAGGCTTTCTTCATCAGTCCAAACTTCCTTTTGGTGAATGTCACCTGCATAGAGGTGGGAGAGGAGACAGAGGGGGATGGGGAGAGAGAGATAGAGTATGAGAGAGAATTAAGTTAAAAGATGCAAAGATTCAAGTACTGAAGATGCTGTTTGAACTAAGGTTCAATAGCTGAATAATTATTATTACTGCAAATAATAATAATATGACTATCTGTAGCACTCCTCTGAGAAAAAAAGCCTTTGTTGAATTAAAAAGAAGGCAATGGACATGTTTTCAGCAGCATATTAAATATTAAAATATGTAAGATATGCTGGGAATAAAAACCATGGTTGGAAAGGTATCTGAGATAAATGTGCATGTGTGCATGTGTGTGTGTGTGTGTGTGGCTTTTTGAGGGTGCATTTTGATTTGCAGGAATATTGTCTTGAATCTCCTTGGCTCTTGTGTTGCCCAGTATATAATACTACTGTTGGAAAATCAATATCTTCCTTTTTCTTTTATGTTCATCCAAAAAGCCTGGAAAAAAAGGAACTGGCATAATAAGACCTATTCCACTCGTAAATCAAACAAAGGTTAGAGAAAGAACCTTCTTAAACCTGCTCCTACAATGAATGTCCACTTGTCTAATCATTATGTGCTTAAACAATAGAAATATATAAGTTGACCCATGGCAGAAAAACTCAGTATGCTTATTTCAAACCCCTGATTAACCTCGTATGTCCCATCCCAATTATAATAATGGCAAAATGACAGTAGTATAATTGCTGATCTTGTAAAGTGATTATTTTCTTTAATAAATGGAACCTTTGGTCATTGTAATCATTCATTAACTCTTGTTATAAACATATTTGTTTATTGCACTAATAACCATCTTTAGTGGAAGTAGAATGCATAGCCGTGATCTGAACTAAACAGAATGTTGAAGGAAACCATATTGTTTGACTCAAGTGTGAAACTGTCACAGGTTTTGCACATCTGCATACATTATATATAAATTGGTTTACAAGGTTTACGAGGTGGCACAAAAGTTGAAAAAAAATCTTTGGTGATATTTTCAGATATTTATAATATCGCTGGTTCGAGAACATTAAAAGGGCTGCAGGGAGCAGGAATATAGTCTTAAAACTGCACACATACACACATATATGCATGCACAGACACACACACACACACACACACACACACACACACACACACAGACTAATCAGCCACGTGTGCCCAAAATGAAGCTCCACAATTTAATCTCTCATTACCCCCCTTTTCTCCTGCCGTGACACTCTTCAAGTGCAAAACAAAGAAGCTCCACTGCAAAGCCAATTACCTGGAAACATTTAATAGAAGGGTAAACATGCAAGATGCGAGACACCACCCTACCTTTCATTTAAGACTGGAGCACACAGCTTTTCTTTGACATAACACCTAGTTGCTGATATACAGCTCCTGTAGTACTTTGGATGTGGTGCACACATAGGGATCTTTGGCAAAAAAAATCTTAACAAAGTATGACATTAATTGAATCAACAAACAGAAAAATGTCTGACATCCACTGAGTTTCGGATCCGGGGGATTTCAAGACTGAGCATGGCACCCACCCACGGCTGATACACAGCAGATAGCCTAAGCTTTCACGCACCCACACCTGCCTCCTTCACATGAATGTGATTCGATAGGTGACAGTAGTGTGCAACAGCAGACACCAACGTTCTCATTCCCTGACAGCTACGGTAGAATAAAATCTTGTCAGTGACCCTCTGCTCTTTCTCTATGCTGAGCCATAAGCGAAGGGATTATGGTCTGATTACATCTCATCAGAGAAGTTCATTAGGAAAAGCTCGGAGAACACCATTGATTGTTTTGACACTTTTTCTATTAAAAAAAAAGGCCAGGGCAATATATGAGCTTTCTGCAGAAAGTTGTTACCCTGGCTGTGTGTGAGGTTTCCTCACGATGCTGCTACAGACTCATTCGGTAGATGCTGAAAGTAATGTGAAACTCTGGTCTTTGTCTCCTGGTGTGTATTAAGAACTCCACACATAATGTCACAAAGTTCTAGGGAAGAAAAAAAAACAAGATTTGGCAACCTACTTCATGATCTGAAGAACGTAGTCAAAAACTGAATTCATTGACCCAAGACTTTTTGTCCATTCGAGTCTCTGGACCTTACTTTGCCTACATTGTCCTGCAGCCACAAAAAATGAGGTTGCTCACTTTCACCAAGTCCCCGATTACAATGTATTACATTACCCTAGATAAGATAAGACAAGATAAGACAAGATAAGATAAGATAAGATAAGACAAGATAAGATAAACCTTCCACAAGTGGGGAATTTGCATTTATCAATCTTACAAGAGTTAGTCAAGATGTAAGCCAGAATAAAATTAACCTGGAAACTGCTGACCCCAGACCATGTCATCTAACCAAAGACTGATGTTCCCACTGTGTATCTCAGAATGATCTGTGCGGAATAGTTCTTTATTCATCAGTCACAACAGCAGTCTAGTAAATATCGGTGCAGAGCAAACCAGGCGTAAGTCATTTTCCATTTGCCACTGGTCTAAACAAAGAAAGAATTAAGTAATGCAAATGAACCATTTTGCTGGTGTATTCTAGCCTCAAGTTCAAACAAATGAGATTATTGAGGCCCAGCCAAGACTCATCCGGTGCTCTGTGAAGCACTTCACTTCTACTGATACTGATGTAATGGCATGCCACAAGAGACCAGAGTATGATGCTCTTGCTTTTCTCAAGTTTTCTGTTGAACCTGCCACCACATTGTCAGGCCTCACTCGTCCTGGTGCTCTGGAGACTTTGGCAGGCCACAGCATTAATTGCTGAAAATGGTGTTTACGGCACATACTGCAAAACTTGGTGAATGTGTGAGAGCAGCCAGGAGACTGCTGAGAATCAACTGTGAATGTAACTGCTGACCCCGGACAGAAGACCTCAGAGTGTGAAATACACACATGAACACAAGCTTTACCATGTGTGATTAACAGGGGCAGTTTACGATAGGAGATTGTGGTCAATTTAGCTGAAAAATGTCCCAAACAAACCAAAGGGACTGAGTGAGCAATGAGAAGAAATGAGGTCAGCAACAGTCTGACTCCCTGCCCTGTATGCGAGGGGGTTGGAGACATGGGGTCAGGAAGCACATTTGTGTGCATTTCCTCTCATAACAGGAAGTGCCTGACGGCTTCCCCTTCACAATGGCTTCGCTTCTGCTTCCCGCCTCCCGCCTCCCGGGCTCGCTGTTTTCCCCGGGGGAGTTCCTCCAGGGAACAGAGACAGAGAGGACGAGCAGCCATTTGTCACCATGCCTTCCCCCACCCCAGCTTCCACCTCTGCCCTCTCCACAAATCACCCACATGCTGCACCCACACCCTGGGGACCCTCTCCCCTGAACTGGCCCTTCACAAATGTCTTAATTGGAGGTGTGCGTGCATTAGTTTGGAATGGGACCTATGTATGATTTTGTGTCTTTATAATGCTGACTTCAACACCATCTCAACACCCTTCGGGTTCCACTGGCTGGTTCTGTTAAAGCTTTGTAACCTACATATAAACAGTACAGGCTAAAAAATGCTGATGAAAAGAGATGCACTATGAATGAGGGGAAGGGAAATAAGTGTACCAGCCCAATTAACCATTATTTCTCTTATTCATATGACAATATAAAATGTGAGTTATCTATAGATGTATAAGAAACAAATGAAATTAGCTGAGAAAAAGAGGAAAAGACAGTAATGAGGAGGAAAAAAAGGCAGATGGAAATTACTGTAAGAGGAAGTAAATTTGTGAAAGACAAATTCAAAGAAGAGGAAATCTGGAGAAGACAGAATTTGATGAAACAAAGGGAATTTGAAAGGAAGGAGAAAAAGAGAAGAAGAAGACGAAGAAGAAGAAGAAGAAG
>JBBMFX010000037.1:7616080-7629289 GCA_037832545.1 Rhabdalestes septentrionalis | reverse complement strand
GAAGAAGAAGAAGAAGAAGAAGAAGAAGAAGAAGAAGAAGAAGAAGAAGAAGAAGAAGAAGAAGAAGAAGACAAAAAGAAGAAAAAGTAAGCCTGGATGATTTTTTTTGTGGAGACAGACGCAAAGGAAGCGATCAGAGGAGCAAGGTGGGAATCGGAGGAAGGTGAGTAGGGGTGATGGGATACCCAGAGGGCCTCATTATTTTCCTGCTGTTAATTTCACTCAAACTGTTTCACACCTCACCGCTGTTGATTGGAGAGACGGCTCTGTTGTCACGGGTGCCGGAATCCAGCTCTTTCTCAATGCCATCACTCCACCAACCACAGATGAAGAGAAAAGTTACTGAACCCTCCTGAATATAGAGTCGAATGTCTGAGCCAAGTCATTTACTGGAAGCAGAACCACATCAGGTGCATATGGATGCCAACAAAATAAGAACAAATAGTTTCAAAAGAGACTTGTTTGATTCCTGGTATAGCTATCTACTGTATCCCTGCAGTAATGGAGATGGAGATTTTGATGAAATTTCGATGCCTTCTTTGTACAAATGTTTACTGAGCGCTGCTGGTACAGGCAGTACCAATCCAGGAAGATTGGCCCCTTCTCATACACAACCTTTCTCTGCATTAATTAGGCTTAAAACCATGCAACAACTCCCACTGTTTTGGTATAAGTTGAATAGAGTCTTCTTGAAGCACAACAGGTCAGCTGCAAACCATTTATCCTTCCTATGACTAATGACTACATCCCCCCTTCTGCCATGCTGCCATCAGGGGCCACTTCCTCCTGGCCTATCCTGACCCGGCTTAAGTCTGGCTTGCCACCCAGCAGGATGGATCACAACCCAGTATTAGCCACCCTCCATTAGGCCCAATTACAGACCACTTCAATGCAACTGCTTCTAGACTGGCAACAAGACATCACACTGTGCATGAACCACCTGTGATGCGATTTGGTATATGAGAAAGCCTGTAAGAAAGAACTCACCTTATTCATTATGGTGTCCATGTTGTTTATTACGTGTTGGCTGCCTGATTACTCCATTCCAATTGTTCATAAGACGCAAAATGGCAGCCATGAGGGTATTGTGAAAAGACAAAGTGAGCTAAAGTGCGGTTTAATTAAAGACAAGGAGCAGGCACTAGCTAGCATTGCTGCTAACGTGTTTTATGACACAGGAGTTTCTTTCATGTGATGCGCCCGGGAAAAGTGCTTGAGTGGCTGGGGGGCACAGAGCCAGGCCCTGCACACTGATGCCCTCTGTCCGGCCATCTGGGCAGCCAGTCAACACAGGGGAGGCCTGCTGGAGGTGCCTGTGCTCTGGGGAAGCGTTTTTGGGGGGGCCGGCGGGCCGAAGTGGCCGCACAGGCTGATGTGGGACACGGTGCCTACAGGCGTGGCGCCACAGGCAGGGTGGCCGGACGAAAACCTGCCACTCTGAAGAAGGTGATAAAAGAAGCGGAATAATGAGGAAGGACACAAGGTGCACAGATTTTAAAGTGTTTCACAGCCTCATAGTTTGGAGTCCTTGTCAGTTGTACAAGACACTGAGATAAGTGATAAGGTCCTTTGTGTGTTTGTGGTCTTTGAGACCGCCTCATTTTCTGGGCTAACAAATGAAAGGCACTATTTCCCTTTAAACTGATTTAACTGTTATGGGAAATATATATACGCTGTTAATGCCAATTTTGATCTGACTTAAAGAATCTGCATTTAGAAGTATAGCCTGGACTGTGTCTTATGTGCTACATGAAACTATTTTACCACTTCCACTAAGTGAAAAAACAGTGGGAACTTGTCATGACATCAAGAGGTCAGACGCAGGCTTTGATAGAATTTCTATGAAATGTGTGCAAACATCTCAAGAATGTTGCTCCAAAGGTAACAGTGTTGAAGCGGGCGTTTATTTTGCTTTGGTATGGAAAGATTTCCTTAAAGAGGAAGTGAAAATATGCAAAGGCATGGCCACGACTTCTACAAATTGAGAGTGGAGAGGAGGGGAGGGAAAAAAAATGGCTTGTGAGTCAAAGGTCCCCCACTCTTGTCTTGTGATGTCGTGTTCATGGTTTCTTGCATCATACAGACCCCGGTTGTTTGCTGCACTTAGTCAAATAAGTGTATGTGGGAGGACCACTGACTTTAAAGTTTTTTTATAGCTGCCAAATGGACCACTGATTAACAGTCATGTTTGTAAGATTGTAGAAAAATAGATCAGCTATGCCTATGTTTATTTTTTTAAAATGTTGTTTAATTGTTGCTTTATTAACCCCACAATTTCATATTGTGTGAAGCATGTTCTTAATTTTTCCAATAAATGAATATATTTCTCTCCCATTCTCTTATTGGATCGCCTTGCCCTCCCTCTCTCCTCAGTCCCGGAAAGCTGTGGCATTGACTCTCATCAGGTGTCCTTCCTGTATCAATCTCTGATCTTGAGAGAGGGAGAGAGAGAGACAGGGCAAGAGAGTACAAGAAGGAGAAAGAACGAGAGAGAGCGATAACACCAGGACAGGATGCACTCTGTGCAATACGATAGCCTCCCCCAAAAACATCCTGACCAAGACTTTGCTCCCTGCATCCTTCTTGCTCTCTTTTCACTTTCCTCCTCTCGTTTTTTTTCCTCCTCTCGTTTTTTCTGTTCTCTGTGCATTAAAGCAACTATAAGCCTAGTCGTATTTGTCATATCACCTTGACAACCATCTGCCTTAGACTAATCCCGGTGTACTGAAACATAGTGAAATGGGTTTAAAAGGAGACATTTTCTACATCTGTTAGGAAATTCTTTTAAGAAAAACAGGCATTATTTGCTAAAGAAACTTTTATATGCTTCGACTCTTACAGATTCTATACATAGCTTTTTTCCAAGATTTGAAGACTTTACTTTTAGTAATTGAAGTATAACTACTGTCATTTGACTCATTTGTGAAGATCTTTTGCAGGGACCGCCATGTGCATGCGAGCCGCTGGTTTCCTCAGGGGGGAGAGCTCACTCAACCCACGAGCTCCGAATGACTAATGTTACCATCCCCCTGCCGTCTGTGCTGCCTGACACACCCATTACTTTTCCCTGTCTTTCCCCTCTGCTCTCTCTCGCTCCTCCTCGGCCCCTCATGCCACCCTCAATAATTGATCAACTTCTTCCCAAAGTCCAGACAGCAGCCATTATCTAGAGTGTGGACCCCTTCTATGTCATCAAAACTGCGGGCTGCAGTGAGGCCATTTCTCAAATGCAACTAAACTAAGGAATTGCAACACAAGGTTTTTTCTTCCTTAAGCCAAAATGACATCCTCAATAAGGTAATGATGTCAGCAGTGAACTCGAAAGCTAAAGGAAAATTTATATCCATTTATCTATGTTTATAAGCCCAAAGCAAAAAGAAAATGCAAACAAATCCCTGAAAACCCAGAAACATCTGAGCCAGCCAAACTACTTAGCTGTCAAGAAAAGCTTTATTAAAATATTTAAAGTCACACCAAGTCAAACTGTGAGTGCCTCAAAGTCGGGCTTCCTTTCAATGGTTTGCCCTCTGAAGGCACCTTTAAACTCCTATTTCTCTGGCAGTGGGCAAATGTAAACATCAGCCCCAGGGAAGAGCTCATTGATCTTGCTGTAAAACAAGTACCTATGTTACTGGCACCACCATAATCAATACAAGTACAGAGTTTGTTAGGTGTGATATCTGTCTGTGTTTGCAGCACTGGCTGGCTGATGTGACTCATGCCCTGAGCAGGTCATGAAAAAATTGACCTGTTTTATTTATATATATATATATATCTATATATATAAAGAATTTGAACGCTGTATTTATGTAGGCACTTACACTATTAGTTACAATCAGACGTAGTAATGCTTCTATATTTTATTCCTGAATATAAAGAATACACTCATTCCATTGTACATGAATAAGATTACATCCTTTGGGGGCATTACTCTGAGGATATGTGGAAAAGTACCATGTTCTTAAGATAAAACAATAACTAAAAAAAGGTTATGGGTCAGTCCCCATATGACATTGTGGTGATGTCACAGGGCTTATATCTCATTGGCTTCCACCTACAAGCTGATCTGAAAAGGAAAACTACTGGCCCAAGGAATACGCCCCTGAAAATCAACTCGCACGAGTTCCTCCTCTCTCTCCCTCCACTGTGTGCCTTAGCTCCTTTTTGCTTGTTTGTTTGCACTCGCTTCCCACCCAGTACCCACCCCTGCTGAAGAAATATTCCACTGCCATTAGCTACAGCTGGTGACACGTCGTGCATGAGCTTTTTTAGGGGTGTAGAGAATTAGTGCCACGGGTCATGTTATTAAGGATAGGTCCACTCTGAAAGTAAGCCATTTAGAGTCATCTTATTTCAAAGATTTGAGTTGAGCTTCATTGGTTAAACCCCCTTGATTGTGACTTACCTGTCTGTTGCGTTCGTCCATAATCCGTGTGATCTGAATCTTTTTTCTCCCCATTGTCCCCTTCCTTTATGCTTTCTCTTCTTTCACCAGGTAACTTTTCTGCTTTTGTTCCCGTTTCTTTTTTCTTTTTTGCGGTTCCTCAAATCTGGAGTTCTTCTCTGTACTTTTTTCACTCAATTCAAAGGTTCCTGCAGCTGTACCTGTGTGAAAGAGACAGACAGACAAGAGAAAAGGACAGACAGACAGAGAGAGAGAGACGAGAAAGAAAGACAGAGAAAGCGAGAGAGAGAGAGAGAGAGAGGGAGAGAGAGGGAGAGAGAGAGAGAGAGAGAGAGATATATAGAGAGAGAGAGGCATTATGTCAGATAAAAAAAATGGCAAAAACCAAAGCATGAAAAAAGGAAAAAGTGGAGTCTAAGCCACATGGGACAGTGAATAAAGACAAAAGAAACTGTCAACATTTCGCGCGAGCGCTGTTTTTTGCTGTCGATATCATGCAAATCAGAGCCAGCTCTTCGGTGCTCCGACTACGAGGAGAGACAGCACTGTCACGCTCTCTCCGCAGTTGCCCAGATTTTGACAGGGTTTTTTGGAAGTGCCACTAACTTAGCGGCTCTAATCACCCGCAATGTGGTGTTTACGCCATCCTGAACAGTGAAGTGAATCTAGTTTCCTGCAGAAAAAAGAAATCCTACTGTGTCAGAAAGCACCATTGCACGCATTACAACAACGTGCATGTTTCTTGTAAAACACAAACTCAAGTAACAGGCTGCTTTGCGCAGGTATTTTCGCGGTGCTGTGTAGGATCGGATGGAAAACACGAACACTACGGTGGATGGGATACATCAGTTGACTTCTTGTGCAAGCATGACTGATACATTAAAGCAATGTGGATATCAGTAGATGTGAAAGAGTGGCTTGATACCAACCCAGGCTGCTCTGGTTTGTTCTGCAAAACACACTCTGCAAGCCTGTGTCTGACATGATCCTGTAATCACTTCACAGCCTATCTCTCAGTTCTTTCTCTCAATCCCCCCTCTCTCTGTCTTGCTCTCTCTCTCTCTCTCTCTCTCTCTCTCTCTCTCTCTCTCTCTCTCTCTCTGTGAAAGATGTGTGAGGCCTTCATCAGGCCTCCTGCTGAGAGCTCCACAGTTTGAAGGGGCTGCCCTCACTCGAGCAGCTAACCTTTCAGATCCGCATAGTGTGAGAGCTAGCGATCACAAACGATGTGAGCTATCTCTTTCGTGTGTGTGTGTGTGTGTGTGTGTGTGCGTGCATTGTTCATGTGTGTGAGCATGTGTGCGTGCACATCGAGTGCACTTCCCCGGTGCCATAAAGTAGGCCAACCCGATTCATCTCTGGGAGGAGCGGCAGAAGTGTTGTTGTGTTTTCTTCTGACAGTAGAGGTGATAACGTCCCTCGTTATGCAAATGAGCATCCCATTATTTAGGCTTGGTGTAATGCAGTGGAGCTGTCAGGCACTGTCGCATTAAAACTCCTCCATCGCTCTCTTTCTTCTTGTTTTTTTACCTCCTCCTCCTCCTCCTTCTTCTTCTTTTCCTCCTCTCTTCTTCTCTTTGCCTGTTTCTGAACCGCGTTTCCCTAGCACCTGCCAGAACGAGTCGCAGACGTTGATGTCGTTACATCTGAAAGATGTGTCACTCTGTCTTTCCCTCCATCTATCCACCTATCTGTCCTCCTCTGGCTCTTTGATAAGTAGATTTCAGAAACTGGAGTTTGCGACATCCGTACAGGCAAGTCCCGTGCACCTTCCTTGGTGTTATAATGTCACACCTGTTTTACCTAAGTGAGAGTTTGTGGGAAGACAGATTATACGGCACCGTGATTGGCGGCGGTGAGAGGAATGACGCTTGAGTCAGAGAGCAAGTGAAGGCAAATTCTGCTGCCTCCGCATGCAACTGTGTGGCCACTCAAATATTCGACACTGAGATATTAAGTTCTCACATTATCACGTTAAAGCCTATTTGTCAAACACGGGCATTCTGCAGGACAAAGAAAAAATTCATGCTGTTATTAATATAGTCACCTAGTGCTGCTTGTGTGCCATGGTCTCTGTTAATAACTGACCTAATGGTATGCTTTATTAGCATCCAAACAACACCAGTCACACTTTATGAATCCTGTTAGAAAGAGTGTTAGTGAGCGTGTCTTAGCACCTTGATGGTGAAACTACAGCAAGCATGATGATTGTTTGAAGGACTGCTGTTGAACAAGCAGCAAAACAACCTGGTAACAAGCAAGTGATAATGAGTCGATTATTTGGTAAATATTTACCAAGATGCAGCTACAAAGGTGGTCCATTCACCTAAGTGTAACTGAAAGCTTAACTGATTAAGAAGCTAAATGAATCAAACAGTAGCATATATGACTGTCAAAACATTTACTGATGAGATCAGCTATGTCTTTTTTTGTTTACCTTGTTTTTCTGTGACAGTGCTGAAAAAATGCATTGGACATCATTTTCTGTAAAAATGTGTGGGTATATATATGTGTACAAGTGTACAAATCAGCAATTCCCTGAATTCTATAAAACAACGCCCCCCCGCCCCCCATGGAAATCATGCAATTGTCATGTTCAGATTCATTTAAACCTTGCAATTACATGGTGAAAAGTGGTAAAATGGTACATGGTGATGTAATAAAAGTGATAAAATCAGTCTGGAGCTCATCTTGTCCTCTCGTACCGTTACCAAAACCCCCCCAAAGAAAAAACAAACAAACAATATTTCTTCAGCAACAAAGAGAAACAGTGTAAATTGTGATTTGAATCATTTGACATAAATAAGCTTGGCCAAAGGATTGGTTTCAGTTTATGCAATTTAAATTGATGGGGTACGATATAAGTATGAGTGCAGTGGCAATGTAAGTTCGTCCCTTACACACACACAAGTGTGATTGACTTGCTTTGAGCAAACAGAGCCACGTATTTGTGCATTCTTGAGAGTATGTTTGTGTGTGGGAATACTACTATATTCTACTATAGACATAGCATGAGAGTAAATGTGAGAGTAAGGACAGCAGGGAAGACTAAAACATGTAGAGAACATGTTATGAACAGAGGGAATCGTAGAGAGATATCTGAGCAGGTCTTTCAAGGGGCGAACAGAGAAGAGTTGCCACCGACCCTTCTGTCTGTTAACCATGCCTTCATTCTTCTGCCTTAAATGAGAGCGTGGTGGGAGAGAAAGATGGGGGAAGAGAAAGAATAAGAGCTTGAGAGCCAGCTCTGGGATGTAATAATGCAATGAGCGGCTGATCATCTATATCTCTCTCTCTCTCTCTCTCTCTCTCTCTCTCTCTCTCTCTCTCTCTCTCACTCTCACTTTCTCTCTCTCTCTCTCTCTCTCTCTCTCCTCTTCTCTCTCTCCCTCTCTCTTTTTTTCTTCGTTCTTTCATTTCTCCTTCTCAAAAAGTGGAGCTAACAGGGACCATAACCAGGCACAATTCTGGGTCGTTTCATTCCCAAGTGTTCCACTTTGGGTGAAAAAAATCATTTATACTCGACTGAATATGCCTTCGTGTACTTGCTTATCAGACAGGCTGCCACAAAAAAACCCAATACGAAACATTTTTTTGTTCTTATTATCGAGGATCTATATTGAATACTGAATTTGATGAAAGAGGAATAAATAAGTGAAATCTAATCAGCTGCAGCATCTATCACACCATAAGATTATCTAATGTTATTATAATTGTAGACTGGCATGCTTTAACCTTTTAAACCCTTTCTAAAACTTGTACACGTTAGTTTATTACTGAGTTATAAGACCTAAAATGAATCAGTCACTGGGGTTAAAGGGTTTAATGTATGTCCTTATGAAACCTCCAAAGTGGCCATTACTGGACTGCAATAAGGTTTTAGTTATTCCAACTTCACCTCTGTGTGCACTGTCACTACTGTATCCTCTTTCTCTCTCACACACACTCTCCTCTCCTGCACATCTGCAACACATTTGGTAATAGCATGTGCTTGAAAAGAGCCTGTATCCTCTATCCTCGCCGGGAAATGTGGTCGTAGGGATTTGAAATAACATATTACAGTACAGTAAGTAAACCTTTTAGGAGGTGCACGATACATTAAATAAACCCTCACTCTTTTAAAATAAACTCCCGTTTCCTTGAAGTGACAGTGCAAAAAAAGTAGCTTCAGTGTAACTACCAAACAATTCGAGTATGACGGCGATCTGAGACTTGCAGGCTTGTACTTGGAAGTTTTTTTTTTAATCCTCCAAAACCCTTTTTTTCTCCCATAACACTGTTTATTTGATGCACTTCTTTGCAGACAGGCAGCTGTTTATCAGTGATAGTTAACAGCATGCAAAGATGCAGCCAGGCCAACGCAGGAAGGCACAAAGTCTCTATAATGTCATTACAAGCAGAGACTCCTGAGACAGCCGAAGGCTGCCTAGGGAGGTATAAGCACTGATGAATGGCTAGCATCCACCACGCAATGGGATGGGTGACCAAAACAGACGAGAATCTGACTAGGCAGAAGTTTGATTTCAGAAATATATATGTATATATTTTTTTCCTACAGGTTGGTCCAGAAGATTATGGAAGATTAAGATGAGAAGATTAAGGTTTTGGGTGGGTTTTAGGTAAGACTAACAAATTACTGTGGAGTCGAGACAAGACTGGCATTCAGCTGTTGTATCTCGGCTCAGTGGGAAAATAAAAATTTAGGGACACCTCTACAGGTACAGTTAATTTATTAAAAACATTTCCTTAAATTCTCTTTTATGATTGTAATGTTATTGTGCACATTGCAATTCTTGAGAGAAGTCGTACCCTGCACTGCTTGTTCTCTGGAATTAATAAGAAGGCTACATTTTAAACACCATGTAGCAGCATTCTCCGAAATGGCCTCACCCCTAAGACCCCAACACTGGACAGCAAGACAGGAAACACACACACACACACACACACATTCACTCACTCACACAAACACACAGCCTGACGGAAGGACATGACATCAGCAACCACAGACAATCAAAGGTGTAAAGGTGCTTCCTTTCCTAAACTGTTCCAGAGTGCACAAAATGGGAACCAAAACTCCTGCGCTTCCTTCTCCTGGTCAGAAAAGAAGAAAGAAAAGACAAGAAGAACAGAAAGAAAGAGAGCTGAGGCTGGTGCTGCCACCACTGACTGTAAACAAACGGCCACGTTCTGATGCAAACACTGAAAGCAAAGGAGACTGGGCCAGGAGGGCAGTGAGGACAACATTGTTAGAGCCATCATCCAGGACTACCAATTACACCATACTGACAGGTTTCCAGCACAAAAGGAGACTCCACACTGCACTTCTGATACAAACATGCTCTGAAAGGGAAACCCACACTGACTCCATTCTTTTGGACTTTCCACTGATAAAAATAATTTGTTGATTGACTAGCCTGTTGAAAAAAACCTATATACTTTATTAGCAAATGCATTAAATTATGGATGAACTACTATTTCTGCTACGTGACATTCTGTGAATAGCTCTTTTCAGGTGCTATGTAAGATTAGGCATTCGATGGAAAAGGAGAGGTTTCATTTACGTCGCACAGAGTGCCCTTTCAGGGACCTTCCACAGCAATGCTTCACCCCTGTCTCTCCTTGCAATCAGCTGTAAATTTCTTCAAAATAACACTGTACTTCATTGCCAGCCACACAGAGGTCTCCTTAAAAGCACGCCCAAAAAGCTTCAGCCCTTGGTAATTCATAAATGGGAAGAAAAACATAAGGTTTATCATTCGCTTTGCAAGCATGTCGGAGATTTGCTAGTTAAGTAGCCAATTATTTCTTGTTAAAGAGATGCTTTCAATTGCTTGGAGAGTATTTTTGAGAATATTTAATTCTGCCTGTTTCTTTTTGTATACAGAGCCTATCTAAAGTATGTATTTCATCTCGTTAGAATAAACTAATTTATTTTAGGGATTCCAACAAAAAAATCTAGACGCAAAATGACTTCAATAATAAGAGTTCTGTCTGAAATGGTGGTAATTCTCGGTGTATGGCCTTGCGTTAGCAAATATGTCACCACTCAACCCAGCAAAAAGGCATGGAACAGGGGATGAAGGGGCGCTGACAGCAGTTGCGTCCCTCACTGAGTTGGTAAACAGCGACCACGGCCCACCAAAGCTGAACTGGAGGCAGGTGAGAGCCGTCTGTCAATTAGCTATTGCGAAGCAGGCCAAGGACAACGTGGCTCCAAACAGCATGTTAACTGGATAGAGGCAGGGACGAGGCAGCTGCTCGGCTTCGAGATATGAATGGGTGAGCTCAGTAGTGACTGATAACTGTCCTCTTCAGAACAGGTGTTCAGCTGAAGTGTACAAGCACAAACCGGAGGCCGCGGAATCTTCAGAACAGCTTGATGAAGTGGTCTCTGTAAAATAGCTCAGCATATGGGTGGTTCTCAGAAACTGCAGCTGGTCGAGAAGCCTGTACGCTATAGGCTACAGTACCTAGAAGACACTAAATGCACACTTCCCGATGACTTGCTGGTACAGTGGAAGCAAAATGTACGAAGAAAGGAGAACTGAAATGCACCAATGGCACGGAAAAAAGAAAGTACAAAAGTCATATGCGTCTGGGTCAAGATCGTCGAGCTCCTGAGCAAGTCCTCTGTCCTCCAGCACTGTGCTCATATTGCAATTTGTTATTTTTCCTATGTGATAGAGTGATGCTTAGGTCTTCAGAAACTGTGATTTGAATTAAGAACCACAATCGTGTGTTCAGGATCTCCTCCTCACACATCTGCAAATACAGAGCTGTGTTTATCAGCCAATGCCTAACCACTGCCACGTCACACGCAGCAGCTCATGATCCAGGTGCAACCACAGCATCGCTTGAGTCCAGTGCGAAAATTAAGACTCATGAAAAGTTTATACCTCTGGTTTATTTCTTTCACATAACCAACTGTTCAAATAGTACAGATCCTGTTAAAACAAACATGAAACAAAGTGAAAAAGAGGGATTTTGGCACTTAGAATTACTGCTACTTTGTTCTGTTGGTGGATGAACAAATGTTTAATCTTTTTAGGAAAAGTGTCATTTCTATAGACTGGTGACACAGGTGTGGACCTGTTGATACAGAACATAAACGGAATATTAATGTAGTTAATTATGCAGCTGTGGCTTTAATTATGTAATTATTTGATTATATTGTAATGGTACAGCAAAATGACAGTAACCACCATTGGTGAGGAAAGAAAAATGGTTGAGGAAAAAATTGCAAAAAAAACCCCCAAACTAATAATAAAGAAATAAATACAAGCGGTGCACGTCTTTGGTTGGTGAGTAATCACCTCCCTATGTTCACGGCCCAGAGCTATGTCACTTGGAACAGACAAAGGCCTGACATCTTCGCCCAATTATGTTCTCCATGGAGGATGACAGCGTCTAGCGGTGTTAGCCGTGTTAAAGGGTTGCGGCGTGTCTCCAGGCCAAGTCACATGGTCGCCTCGCCACACCAGCCAGCAGCACGCCTAGATGGCCCTCTGATTATTTCATCGCACATTTTCTTTCCCTTCTTCCTCTGCCCCCTCTCTACCTTGGCATTCTAATCAGACTAATTAAAAGCTTTGTTCATTTGGAAATCTCCGATGACAATTTGTTTCACCCTACCCTACAGCAGTCCTGTGAAAAAGAGAATTAAATTTGATCTTCTGACAGCAATTATTAAACGCTCCCTCCTGGCTTCAATTAAGCCCAGAGGCTAACATGGCTCATAGACCGAGAGCGGGTGCCAACACACTTCCTTCTCGTTTCTGCCTCTTCTTTTTCTCCTCCCGCCCCCCGCCCCCCACCCCCTTCTTTCCTTCTGATTTTTTTTTTTTTTCACGTGTGGCAACTTACGGTAAGCTACCGAGGCACTTGATACGGAAGGATTTTACTGAAATCTTGTAACAGCTTTTTTTTTCTTCCCTCTTCTGGCAGGACAGAGAGAGGGAGAGTAGGGAAAAAGGGAAGTTAAGCAACCTCTACTTTTCACTGCTCTGATCAATCATATTCAATAATTGCACAGTGCAGTAACCACGAGGGAAGTAATATTTTGTTTCAGTTTCACTGTATCCGTAGTAATCTGACATCAAAGTAATGTAATGAGACAATAATTTCTGAATTCATTATTGATTTAAACATTTTATACACTTTTTATCTAGTTATGTGATATGTTGCTAAATGATAACTGCATCCCAGAAACTGGATGCATATCCCAATATATAAACACAGAGAGAAGAAACTTTTTTGTTACTAATTCAGGATAAATCTGTCCTGGTGTTTTATAGCTGGTAGGCATTTTTTAAGGGCCTGTTGTTAATGGTCCACCAAGCTTCCTGTTGACCTTTTGTGTGTGCAAGCAAATGACATGCCTTACATAAATGTGGAGGGAGGTTTAAATGGCCCGTACAATATTTCAAAATGATTGAACACAGTGGCCTCAATGATCAGAGATGGTAATCAATATCTAAGGCTGTAAAATTCCACTACAAATTCAGCGCCAGCACAAATTCTAAAACATCTTGAGGGTTTTATCAGAATCGGATTAGGACGAATAATCATGACAGTAAATGTATATATTAAAATATGAAATAGAAAAATATTTCTAGACCAATAGAATTTTCAATTTGTCAACATAGACCATCTGGTCTAAGGAAGAGAGTCTAAGAAGAGATCTGAAATATGAAGGCCCAGCACTTCGACCAGGATGTCCTTCATAAGTTCGACATAATCTTTTCATTTTTTTCTTCCTCTTTTTCTCTCTCTCTCCCTCTCTCTCTCTCTCTCTCTCTGTATCT
>JBBMFX010000037.1:7582015-7598195 GCA_037832545.1 Rhabdalestes septentrionalis | reverse complement strand
TTTCTTTCTTTCTTTCTTTCTTTCTTTCTTTCTTTCTGTCTGTCTGTGTTTGTATCTATCTATGTGTCATATCTATCGATAAAATCAATTTTGCTTTGAGTTTCTATGGGTTATCATGGGGAAATAAAATAGACTTATTTGGGGACTTTATTCCTTCTTTTTTCTTTCTTTTTTCTTTTTTCTGTATGCATGTCTGTCTGTCTATCTCAATAAAAATAAATTTGCTTTGAGGGTTACAATGGGGAACTAAAGCAGGTTGGTTTGGGCCCCCAAACCAAGGGGGGCATTTCTTTCTTTCTTTCTTTCTTTCTTTCTTTCTTGCATTCTTTCTTTCTTTCTTTCTTTCTTGCATTCTTTCTTTCTTTCTTTCTTTCTTTCTTTCTTTCTTTAGCTATCTTTCTGTCTCTCTAAGCACATGGTCTTGTAAAAAAAAGTTTCAGCTCAGGTTCAGAAACATTTTCATCTATTTTCCTTTGGGTTGTGTTGTTGTTTTGGTTGTTATGAGTTTTGATGGGGGAATTAAATATGCTTCTTTGTTTGTGTGTGCCTTAAATACTCATAAAATAAACAAATATGCAAATGAATATTCCTGCAGCAGTGGATGTACTAAGCCAGTCTTAAAAAAAAAAAACAAGAGGAAAGAAAATTTGGAAGCATTTGCGATGCTTATTTATCTTGCAGACGAGTGTGTTCTGTGTTCTGGTGAGCTCTCCATCCCCCCAGAACATCTTTTAGCAGATTGCTCTTATCTCTTTCAGTAAAGATTCAGACACATTTTTACATGCGAAGCAATGTCACCCTGTGATTGCAGACCTTTCATTCATACTTATATGAACCACACAAGTCATGCTGATCTTAATTGAGTGGCTGTAACGCAGCATGAAGGGGGCCATTCTGAGAAAGTTTGGTAACACTAATTCAATTAATTTGGATTTAAAAGACGATAGGAGAACAGAAACCATCATTATAGTATTTATTTCAGTTCCCCCTTAAATCCCGCAATACTGACGTCTGTTTCTGTGTTTCTTCATAGAAATATTGCATTACTACACCCAGCTTCTTCCCTGGGCTTTTGTAGGCTGTGGTGACAGACGGACACGCCATGGTCAGGGGGAAAAACATCAAATCAGTTAATGAATTAATCAAACCTGCTAATCTGCCTGGCAGACTGTAACCGGACCTGCAGGTGTCTCTTTACATGGGATATCTCCTCAGGGTCATGAAGCATGGCAATAAAGAATACCCTTTTCTGCCGTTCCTCCGGGTTTCAGACCAGCAGGCCGTGGATCCAGCAGCCGCAGCCTGGACAGAGGCCCTACAGCCCTGACATCACCCGTACTGAGCTTATGCCCACATAGAGTGACACTGAATGCAGATTTGAGTCTGACCCGCGTACAGTAAAAGACGGTAATGAAATTGCTTTCAGCATCATGTCACATAAAGCGAGAGCGGTGATGTAAAGCAGTTGCTAGTTCACTTTCCAGCAAGTTTCCACAAAGCTCAACTTTGTATCTCACCCACCACGTTTGCAAGCTCATTCAGCTCAAACAGGCCCTCCTCCAGGTCCACCCCGCTCCGGTGTGTGCAGTCTCTCTTGGTTTCGCCAGGAAAACCCTCTTAAATTGCTCGGCACCTGGTGGGGGAGGACAGAAAAAGAGAGCGAAGAAAAAAGGAGGATCAAGAGGAATTCAGTTTGGGACAGGAATACATCCTGGCAACCACTCTTTAACCTGATCTGGACTGAACCCATTACAGAGGGGGATTCATACTGAAATTTTTGGTATTAGACTAGTAAAAGCTATAGACACTGCAGATTCATGCTGGAGCAGAGAAACTAATCCAGCTCTAATAGGCCTGTCGCCTTATAAAGGCATGCTGTCCAGGATGCTCAGTGCGGAGAGGAGCTTCATAAAAGGAATAATTAAATATGTAAACACTGCTATCGGGGTGTCTCGTGCATATGCATGAGGCTAGCAGCATTCAGAACGAAGGTATGGGGGAAAATACAATAAGAACAACTCATTGTGCATTGTATTTGTAATGCCTGGGCCTTGATTAGGTTTCACAAACATTGGCGGTAGCTCTCAGATCAAAGTTAACCATAGGCAATGTGCCCTGCTAAGAGCATTATTAGCTGGAGACACACTGCTATGTCCATATCTGAGTTCCATCCACACCACTTTAAAGATAAATATTGTACTACCTTTCAGCCCAAATAGCACTCTGCCTACTGCTGTCCTCTCATCTCTAGACCTTTTCTCATTTAAAAAAAAATGCTTGAACCCTGTGCTTATTATTTAGTAATTACTATGAATTTTTCATAAATTGGCAGGTATATTGCATTTATAGTATTGGTAGCAGTGTGAAATTTTGCCCAAATCATACTTTTCTAACAAGAAACCCCATACTTCTGCCATGTTTCCGAACTCCATCCTTTCTGCTGCAGGAGTGATAATTAGGTCCATTTGAAAATACTTTACCTGAGTGATTTATTTATTAAGAACATAATTAATATTGAATACTTTTTCATGGATTCTTCTCCACATGTGTGTTTTCATACACGAAAACAGGCAGATTGATTTTTAAATTACCATTTCTGATCTTTACCATTGATGAGCATGAGTCTTTTGACTGGTTTTGTGTATTGTGCCTCATTCAAAAAGCAGCCCAGGCTGAAACACTTCTTATAACTTCTTTGTGGTGATTTGCTGTAGGCTGATTAGGCTTATATATAACTGTTGATTTTTGTGAGACAATAACAAGAACAAATTAAATCAGCCATTTCCTAAAACTTAATTATCATCGATGGACTGTATGTATGGTGAAGTCAAAAAAAGTGCAGTTTTTCTTAATCTCCTAAAATAAGCTTTAAATGCTTCTATTTCAAAAAAGCGAAAACGAAACCTTTTTATGATAGGGGCTGTTTAACAACCTCTGTTTTATTACCATGTGTACTTATGCTTAATGGTGTTTAAGAGGGTGATCAATATAATTGACTCAAAATAAAACATCTGATCTAGGATCAGATTTACCGTCCACAGCTTAAACAATACATTTACACGAATGGATGGACCCTGATCCCACATTAGCTTCAGTTCACACAGGTCCTTTTGGTTCAACTTCCTTTACAAGTTGGGTCTTGAGTCAAAAAAGATTATTGTGGTCAGGCCGACAGGCTTCTGTTTACATGGTGGTTTCCTGGGCACACTGTTGACGTATTCATGTGTGACTCACTGGCCAACATGGTATGTTGCATTACCACCCTACGGAATGTAGGATTTGGTAAACTGGTGTGCTAACTGTGTTAGGCCCGATCTAATTTGCAGAATGATACATAAGACGTCTTAATTAAGTTGGGGTCAAAACACATGGCAGACAATAGATGGCCGTGTTATGCCTATCCTGAGCTTGCCCTCCTTTTGCGGGGGTTGCAAATCAACAAATTATTTTGTTTTCTCAATACACGAATAGCGGCTGCTTGTCACGTGAGCACTTTATGAGGAATTAGGCCAATAGTCCAGAATGACATGAAAGAAAATTCTGCTGATTTAACGCTTAAGGTTTTTCCTTCTATAAACTTATAATGCAGCTTATGAAGCTGATGGTGCACGTAATGAACTATGAATTTATTGGGACTAATAAAGCATTTATACACATAAGCAATTGATTATAAGTTCACTTTACAGTTATTTCAAAGTGTCATGTAAATTTAGGGGCAAGAAATATTTAATTTGAGTCACACTTTATAGACACTCCCTTAAGGACCATTTGGTGAACTTTCAGCTTCTGCTTTTATTGCTGGCCTCTAGCAGCTGTGGGTATGCTGAAGGTAACCCAGCATTTTCCTCTGACAGCGATGCTCCGTTTCCTTTCTTCAGTAGTCCAGTGGAGCAATGTAACGCTTGTCTTATTAGCATCGGTTTTCTAAATAGGTTTTGTTAGCGGAAGAAAGAAGGAAAAGGCTCTTATTTCCTTGGTGCGTGATAAACATCAGCTCATTTTTCTTGGCAAACAGAAATCGTCAAGTGTGTGTGTGTCTATGTGTTTGTGTGTGTGTGTGTGTGTGTGTGTGTTTGTGTGTGTGTATATGTGTGTGTGTGTAATCTCACGTGAAAAGCAATCTGGCTGTCATAGCAGATAATGTTGTCAAGTGCTCAAACCCTACCACAGAGCCTTCAAGCCTTCACACCAAGCAGAGCTGCTCTGAGGATAGATCTGTCTCTAGAGCTTGGCCAGATCACACATCTCCCTCATTCTCTCCATCTCTCTTCACTGTTCCCCTCCCCACTTTGTCTCATAGCATTTCTTATCTCCTCCCCCCTCACAATATTTCTCTCCTCTCTCCTCCCCCTACTCTGTTTTCACATGTACTGAAGATGCATACATGCATACAGACAGATAGAAAGATAGATAGATAGATAGATAGATAGATAGATAGATAGATATTTAACACTAATACAACATCAAATGTTGTATTAGGCCTGCAGAACCTTATCTATGTCAAGATTTTGCAAAGAATATGTTGACAACAAACACGAGTTCAGTTTCTTCGGCTAAGACTTTTCAGTTCTAATTTCCCTGTGCCGTTAAAGCAGGCCTTACTTTTCTTCTGTTCTTTGTTTTTGTCCTTGTTTTTTAGGGCATTAGCACAGTTCTGTTGAATCTCAGCTATGCGTTGGCGGGAAACCACATTAGATTATCTGTAATAAACAAAAAAACATCACCAGTTAAAGTGCAAGAGCTCATAACCAATGCTATCTCTTGGGCTGAGGCTCCCTTACACTTCTGTCGGAAGAGTTGCAAACTGCTTTCAGCGCTGTGGTTGTCTCCAGCTCACCGTGTGGTTGGGGGAACACTGGTAGCAGAGTGTTGACTCGTGTGGGACAAATTTGGTAATTTGCATGTTCTGTTGGGCAAACAGCGCATCAACGCTGCACCTTTGATTCATTATAGATGTACCGCGAGCAGCGCAACACCGGTTGTGCCTTTGTTCAGGTCGCCTCTCTCGTTTCAGCAATGAAGCCAGGCACTGGAAAAAGCCTTGTGGTGTTCTAGTTAACGGAACAATGCTAAAGTCTTTATCTCCCTTGTCAACGCACCTGTGCTTTGTCCCACTCACCCTAAGACCCTGCCACTATGAAGATGTTGAAAAAAAAAATCTCTCGCACATTCACATGGTGCAATTTCAAAGAAAAGCGTTGTTTTCTTATTTAGGGCTAGGGTCTATACACGGCATTTCTTGTGGGCTTTGTCTTATAGAAGTTTCTAAATAAGTTGAGGGGTTTAAAATGACGCAATGTTTTCCTCTGCCAGCAGGGGAGCTCTGAGGCTTTTTCATAGTGGAACACTCTCGGGCATGGAGACATTCAAAAGCTTTTGTCTATCAACTAAACCTGTTCTAGAGAGTAAATATATATATTTTTTTTTTCAGAAAAGCTTGCTGCCAGTGACCTTTCTACAAAACTGAAGAGGTGCTGTGGATATGTTGGATCCTAACGTTAATAAAGATATCCACAATTACAAAAAACAGCCTCAAAGAACTTCTTATAATGGGGTACATCTTTTTAAATGTCAGTGTTGTATGAAACATCTTTCATGTAAGTGGCTTCAAAATTTAATGAATTATTTTAAAAGGTTTTGGACAGCAGTCAGCCATTCAAGGCCTACTCATCTACAGAGGGCAAATCTGGCCTAATTCCAACACATTCATCAGATCATGCTCTCCTGAAGACATTGGTTCAACAAGTTTAAGAGATTAAGGTTTTAACTAAAGCTTACAAGACTTTATTAGTCAAACTTTGGCAAGAATTACATTCGAATGGGAAATAAATTGAAGCGTGCTAATATTTGAAGATATCTGTTAATGAATTGGTAGTGTTGAAGTAACGTTATCTCTCGCGGAACTTTATGAATTAAGGGAATTTTTCTTTTATACTAGAAGCCAAGGCTCACTCCCCCTCCTGAAAAAATATGTATAGAGGTCAAGGGGAGAAGATGGGAAGATAGGGTAGTGTGAAATCTTTAACATGTGTCCCGGCAGGGTGGAAATATGTGAGAAGGTAGAAAAGGGAGGAGATGTTTTAGGCAGGGTTTTTCTTTCTAGTCTTTATTTATTTCATAACTGCATAATAGAACATCTAAATAGTTTCACTTCATTTTGTTATTATGAGCAAAATGTACCTTTTATTAGTGGTAATGTTAGCACTTAGCAGATATTGTTTAATTGATACTTTTACACTCAGTTCACTTTAACATTTGTGCATATGGTAGCTTAATGTGTGTCTATCTCCATCTTATCTCAAAAGAAGGACACAAGGACTTTAGTGTTTATGGAGGCTGAAAGTCTGGCTTTACAAAGTAAATGCATTTGAGGTTTTCTCTCTTGGACCTTGTCTCAAAACCAACTTGGGTCTATGGAACATCTATCTTATTCTCATGTTTGCCATTTTGCTCTTAAAGTGCCTACCTGTGGCTAAGGTCATCAAATTGTGTGCTAATCAGAACGACCCGTCTGATTCTATGGTTCAGAAACACAGTTCTGGGAAAAATCACTCTACAAATCTCAACAATAATGTTAGTTTCTAGCATTCAGCTAACAGCATTGCACATGATCATTTAAGGATGTTCCAGTTTCACCTCTTGTTTTAGCTTGTCGTAAATATATTAGTACATATTTGCATGTTTGTTACATTTCCAAAGTTTCCTTCAGTAAAAAGTCCTGGCCGGCTGCTATTTACTATCTAAAGGAAATCCACTGACCACTCATAGTCACAGCTATTGACATATTCTTTGCTTCTAGAAGGCCTTGAGTGTCACGAAATTGGTCCTAAAGTTGTCTAAATCATTTTGCTGATTTCAGTTCCAATTTTGCTGATGGAAAGTTTGCTATGGTAGAACTTCCGCCCAGCTCCTAAAGGGCCAAACCAGTGGGACATCATGGTTATTAATGTCTATCTAGACATATTTTTCTAGGTAGATATGATCTTATTTAGCCCTATTATTTCTGTGGTGCCTTTTTTAAAATACAAACATCATTCTATTGAAAAAAATGACTTATATCTTTGAAATCTTTTGGTTTTCTCTCTGTAGGGCTATAACTGGTGGAAGTATATTGCACCAATCTTTGCTTTTCAAGGTGTTTTGGGATGATCCTGAAAGACGATTTTATCAAAATGATGCAGGTGTGCTAATTAAGTTCAGTAAGCCTATTTCATTAAATGAAATATCAAGTAAACAGTTATATTTGTTTGTTATATTTAACTTTATGCTTTGCAGATACCATTCTAAATCACTGAACTGGGCTAGACATCTACGCACTCACAGAGCGAAAACTTTCCTCCCCTTCACTTTAGTAATGTTCCTCCCCCTTCCCTTCAGTACGGCACGACAGCTTCTCGGTATATTTTAGCCTTGGGCTCAAAGTTCCCTTTGTCTTTCTATTGCTTCATGAGAAAGAAAGAAAAATGCTTCTAATGAGTTTTCCTCTTTTGAATGGTCGGAGAGCAATTCAGTCATTACCGTCATGAAATCTGCACAGTTGTTTTATTGTTTCACCGTTTTCTTTCATAACAGCAGCACTAAAAAAGATGCCAACATGCCACATTTTTCTGTCTCTAGACTCGGGGTGCCAACCGGTGTTTCCTGAGTTTGTGCAGGGGCAGTTCCCCCGACAGATGTTGCACATTATGGACATGCAGTGGAAAAACCTACATGTCCTGACAGACTAAGCTGGTCATACACTAATCACATGAAGCAGACAGTATATTCACTACTCATGCTTTACAATTAGACCACAGTAATTGAGAGGGACTGTGTTGAATAAACCATTTCAGCGTGTTCAAATTTTTTAAAATCATTTGTAATTGCCGTAGCTTGTTCATTACCAGAATTATAGCCACAATATAAGGAGCACTTTTGTGCATCCTACTTTTTTATCTTTTTCAAGCAGGTCTTGATGAGATTCTTTGAGATTGTTTTGAATTGTATGTATATTTATTGTGTTCTTTTACTGCCTGGCCATGGTAGCACAGCAGCGAAATACAGTAGGCTATATAAGGGTGAAAGTTCTTGACTGGAGAGATTGTACTGCTTTTACCCAGCTGCTCTCTTCAGGTAGGAAAGAAAACTGACCCCCCCCCCCCCCTCTCTCTCTTTCTTTCTTTCACCCTCTTTCTTTCTCTCACTCTCTCACTCTCTCTCTCTCTCTCCTCTCTCTCTCTCTTTCTCTCTTGCTCTCTTTCTCTCTCTGCTGAATAATTCAGGCTACAGTGGAGTGTGGGTGTCTGGTTTGACTTGTAGCTGCTCTCACCCTGAGTCCTGTAAGCCCAGACCGGGCCTGACACTGTACTGCAGAGACCTACACTAGTGCAACTTCACTGCCCACAGTGAACCCCTCAGGCTTGAACATGTGTACTGCAGTATTTTCATGGAACTGTGCACTATAACAATGTGCAGCACAGGTGAGATTCCTAATTTCATATAACTCCTAATTTTCACATATTTCAACATATCAGGCCATTTTCCCATACCCAAGTTTAGATTGTTTTCCTTTGCTTTGCTCATGAAAATAAGTGGGGAAGTTCTGTTAAAGTTTAAATCAAATTGTTTATATTCAAAAATGTGCTTGAAAGCTTAATGGAATTTAATGGAATGCCATTATAACCTATACAATTGTGTTTTTGTGGCAAAGAAACTCCCATTTTTTGCGTTTGACATTTTTCTAATCAAAATGAACAAAAAATAGCCCCAAGTCAATGGGTTTGTGTTCTTTTGTCAAATTTTCTTTGGAAGTTTGAGTTAACCTTGTTTGTTAAGTCGTATAATTGCCTATCCGAATCAATTTGAGCCATGTTTGCGGTGAACGCCGCTCAGCCCTGATTGACGATAAGAATCTAAAGCCACTTGTGGCCACTAACTCACAGGAATATACCGCTCCCCTCCCACCCAGCCAGTACACGAGGGCTCCAATTGCGAATATAGATGTATAGGAACTCAACCTGACAGTGCAGTCAGCAGCGCAACTCTACGGAACAGGGTGCCGTCTAAACCTCTTTGTGGCAGCAGAATCACCCCAGACTCATTCTTATTCAAACAGGATCAGACGGGAGGCAGGCAACAGAGATTAGCCTGAGATCAAAAGGCGGTGAAGCGCTCATATTTTGTAGATTTATGGTGGAGCAGAGGAGGAAACTGAACGCTGCGTGGCGGTGGCATCCTCTCCAAGGGGCACGGCGAGGAAGATGAAGAAAGAAAAGCAAGCAAGAAAGAACGAAAGCGGGCCCAGACTACACCCCTGATGTCGAATATTAGAATTAAATTATGAAGAAGAAAAAAGAAAGAATAGCAAGCGAGAGAGGACAAAGGCTATGTGTATGCATGTGTGTGTGCGCGTGTGTGAAAGAGAGAAAGGAGATGAAAAAAGAAAAGACTGGGCCGTCACTGCAAACAATTACAGTGGAACAAAGACACTTTTCCATGCAAGGGAGATGAAACTGCTTCCATGTGTTTAATATGTGACGGCTCGCTGAAAATTTGTTTTAAATACGAAATAATCCTTCAACAGACTATAATATGGGCCGTGTAACCAAAGAGGATAGCATCTGGATCTGCAATATGCAACATGACGATGGCAACTACTGCAAGACCACATGCCAACTGCGATTAATATAAATAGTCTTTTCTGGGATTCATGTTATGACTGTGGGAATTAAGGCCCAATAGGCGTATCTTCGCAAACAGACCAGGATTTGCCACTGATTTGTTGTAGCATCGACTCAGTAATCGAGTCCTCGGACTTCACGTAATGAGCCATAGGTGCTGCTAGAACAATTGCAGAAGTTCTTTTTTTTCACAAAGCATCTGGGTGGCTCTTCGTTGTTGTAGGCAGATTTCACATACAGGCCCACCGTATGAATTTATGAGGGTGCTGGAGAAAAAAAAACATGAACACAAACAAAATCTCAATGCCGCTGCTCTCTAGGCGTCAGACGGGGGACTCAAAAGGGGCGAGAAAGGATCGACAGAGAAGCGCGTTCCCCTTTTCGCCGTAAGAAAACAACGCTCTTCCCAAGCCGCAATTCTGATCAAAGATTTCTGTGAAGGGGTTGGGTTTGGGAGGGAGTTAGTTTTCAAATGAGGAGCAGGGGAGCTTTTGTAAACTGGGTCATAGTTGCCTTGGCTCGGTCTCCTAGGGGCACAATCGGAGGGGGGTGCGACATGGCGATGCCTGAACACCCAGGAAGAGAGGGATTAGATGACAGAGAGCTTGTCAGCAGGCGCTTCCCCCGAAAATGCTGCCTCAGAAATATAGTTCTGCGAATGTAAATAAAGCATTCACATGTATCACGGGGGTGGAGAGTGGGCTTGATTTACATGTTTGTTTTCAGCCGGTTCATTTATATCATAATTCATTCTAGTCACATTTAATTTTGCCTGATTGTGTCTGTGATTTATTTGTTAAAAACGTCACTGGATGCTTCAATTTTGCAAAATAATTTGGAAAAAAAATCATTAGAACTGCTGAGTAAGGAGTCATGCTTAACATCTAATCATTCTGCACAACATTCATTTCTAAATTTAAGTTTTCATCATAACTAGAATAGATTGTTTCATTTCATTGCAAAAAAAAATGTGTATCTTAGATATGGTCAGCTAATCCATACATTGCTTACAAGCTAGCAGTTTGGCTTCAAGCCACTGTTGCCAGCAGGATTTAAACCTGTTGTAAGAGCAGAGCTAACTTTGGAGGTAGACATGAATGAAGGTCATAGACATGAATTAAGCTAAAATTGCACTGTGCTATAAATGGACTCATTATGTAAGATATATGTAAGATTTAATTTCTAATGTTTCTGTGAGTTCTCTGTAATACAGTCTTAACAGCATGGCAAAATACCATATAATATTTTTTGTCATATTAGATGCCTGTATTTTACAAACACTCTTTGTACAAAATCTCCAATCATAATTTTTTTTTATTTGCTGCGATTATTGGTAATCACAGAAATTCAGACAACCAAAACATAACTGAACCCTAATATAAGTCCAGCATTGCTTCCTGTTTCACTGGAGTATAAATATGGTGATCATAAAGCCAGTTTTTCACTTAATTCTCAGCAACTGTTCAGAAATTTGAAGTAACCAGATGCCTTCAGCTGTGATCTCTAACCATGAATTTTGACTTCACCTGGATGACAATAAAATATCTAAAATGCAAGAAGAATGCCTCTCCATTTCTCTTAAATATTAAACACAAAATACTAAAAAAAGATTATGATATCTTCTATTTACAGTGTAACATTTAGCTTTAAATGTACAAAAGAAGCCAATTACAGTGCTTGAAGCAGTCAGTATGTAAACTTGAATTGCTCTTAGCTGACTTAAGCCTTCACACTTCCAGCATGATCATGAAACTGTCCACAGCAGACAACTTTACAGAAGGAAAAACAATACCGACTTTTAACGGAAGTCAATTGAACAATTTCGCCTGCTTTTTTTGTCCTGCATTAAAGTTGACCACGTTGTGAATAGCAATTCCCATTTCCAAATAACCTATAAAACTGAAAACCAACAAATAGAGATACAAGCTTATGTTCTGATCATTTGCAGAAATGCTATGCAAAAGTAAGTAAATTTTTTACATTTTTTTTCCAAACACTTTCTTGAAAGAGTGTATGCACAAGTGTTAAATAGTTACGATAAACCAATAAGAATTTTGGAACATTAAATAATAAAAAATACACACATAGTACTGTCATTTTAAAGCATAGTTTCTCTCTGAAAGAATCAACTTCTTCAAATAAATTGCCAAAAGCTTGTCTTGTCATTTAAAAAAAAACATCCGTGTAGTCCAATCTCAAGCATATGTAATAACAGCAAAAGCCTCATAAGACATGGCAGCAGACAGTGTTCAGTGCTGAACTGCCTACAGTTCCAGAAGTTTCCATGGACACAAGTTCTCGACTCATCACCATAGGGGAAGGAGGAAGGGAAGAGTGGGGAGAGAAAAACTCACCCGTGCCGTTTTTCACGCTTCCCCAGGAAATCACACCCTCCAGTTCCTGCTGTCGGCCAGGTTAATCAAACCTTCACTGGTCTACAGAGACAGATCACAGAGGATAGTATACATATCAACAAAAAAACATATATATGTCCTGCATTAATCAAGCCAGACCAGCTGGCTTTGAACAGTAACCCTTGATCTGGGTTATGTGGCGTTGCCCCGATCCTTTTTGCCTCTGAACGGGGCGTTATGCTCACACTTACACATCACCAATGTATGCCCCCTCCCCAAAGGCCTGCAAAAAACACACCCCCTGCCAAAAGAAGTGACCTGTAAGATTTTGGGACCTGAGGGGCAAATATTTGGCAGTGCCCGTTCTCCATCTGTTCCTGTCACTCCAGACCATAGGGTAAATTTAGGCCTTCTGAGGTATCACTGACACCCAGACCTTTGTCATTGCTGAAATTAGTTCCACAGAATTCTGTGACCAGAATGGAACACAAAACTGAAGACATAAAACACAGAACTGAAGAAATACAACAAAAGTCTTAGTTCTGACAGTAAGACATTAAAAATTATGTTCCTGAAAGGGTTAATAAGTGGGATGGTTTGTGTGATTCATGGTTCCAACCTTTTTCTGAAAATTCTTTCAAGGCTCTTCACACTCTTTTTACAAAAGGAACTATCAATGCAGCATCCGTTGGCAGAACCAAAGGTGGTTCTTCTATGCCTTTAAATAATATGGCATCACAACCAGTGATGGCTGGTCATAATATTGAATAAAAGGGCAAAACAAATTACATCAGTAGCTCACACACTTCAAAACCTCATTTGAAATTCCCTCAAATCATTACTAAATGAGTCTGTAAGCCAGCAATATATAAAGTAAAAAATATCTTCCCTGGATGTTCTTTACGAGAGCCTATCTGTCAGTGGGAATTAACCTAGAGTGGGAGGATTCTGGGGGAGGGAGGTAAGTTCAGGCATATTACATGTTTATTCATCCCTACAATATTTAAATTACATTAGGTTTTCCTATACAATGTTATAGATACAAAATACTAAATACACCCATTTGTCCTACTATCAAGTACTGAGTTCTTATTTCCGGTAATTATTTATCATATTTTATAAAACAATAGGATCATATAAATGTGTGCATTAGTTTCTGCTACCCTGACCGGGACAATGTAATGGTGCAGAGATCGTCCAGGAAAACAGTACTAGTCTCACTTTAACTTGCTAGCTAGTTGTGACAATGCAATCTAACTAAATAAATCCAATGCCGTTAGCTAGCATTAGCATTAGCTAGAAAGACGATATTGAAAAAGTTAATTCTACATTAATAATTATTTATAAAGCCTAATGTAGTTTTGTTTTAAAATTCAAATTTGTAGGCAATAACATTAGTTGTTTCATCTATGTGGCTTCAGCTAGGGCTGGAGCCCCAGTGCTCGAAACTTTTGTTTGTATGTCCACTGAAGTCCGAAATAATCTAATTTTGTAACAGCAAATAAGCATGTATGTGAGATTGAATTTTTTTTGCTTGAGTCCTGCAGTTGCTGCCTAAGTTACCATTGTAGAATCAGCATCACATCATGAAAAATTTATTTCTGTGCTAGCAATGCATTACATTACATTATTTTTCCTGTGTCTATACCTTCAGTGATTTTGAGATAAAAATAGACATATATTTTTTATTGCTTAAGTTTGACCTTTTGTTCCATTTTCCGGTTTACTATGAGTAGGACATTTATTCAAATTACGATAGTTGCAATAAATGAGCATTTTCATCATCAAGTGGATTTCCTTATACTAAGGTTGTTACTACTTATTGCAGCTCCGTCCTTTGAAAGCTGGTAAACAGGAAAATCTCAAGGATACCATTGGCACGACAACATTTCATCCTTATCCGCAATGTTTAGGTTCATTATTGGAGAAAAAAACATTATGAGCTGTTTCTACTGCTGTCCCAGTCCTATCCACCCAGAATCTTATTTCCCAACCATTTCAGAAAACAACACACATTATGGAACCAATTGGATTATTGTACCAGAAGGCAACACAATATGTAATCTGTTACTGTATGTAAAAAAAACCTACTGTGGACACCAACTTTGTGGACACAGTTTGGGGAAGAACCTTTTCTATTCCAGCATGACTGTCACATTACACAAAGCAAGCTCCATAAAGACATGACTAGAGGAGTTCAGTGTGGAAGAACTTGACTTGCCCACACAGAGCCATGACCTCAACCCCATCCAACATCTCTGGAATGAACTAGAACGAAGATTGTGAGCTAGAAATTCTCATGCAACCTCAGTGCCTGACCTCATAAACTCCATATTATTGTCTATGTATCTGAATGCAATGTCATTAAAGTTTCTGTTGGTGTAATCCTGTACTTTTATTCATATAGTGTATATTATGAAAATAGGGTTAACCAACCTGAAGGAGCAATATATTTCTGTAAAGAAACAGTTTGGTAAAGAATCAAATTTCAATTTTCACAATAACATAATCAAACAGCCAAGTAATGTTTCGGGTCTGTACTGTAGCACTGAAGCTAAAACGTTCATGAGAAGTCACTCATCTTTTCCATAAATGCTTCTCCCAACACATTCTCTCCAGTTAGTGTGTATTCTAATTCATTATATTAGACAAAATGCTAAATGTAATTTGTGGGAAAAATCTACATTTCAGTATTATGCCTATTCAGGGTGTTCATTGCTGAAAATAATTGAACAGAATAAAGCGCCTAAGAGATCTAAGCCTTATTTGCCCTTGTCCAAGATCTGCCAAACAAAAACAAATTTAGTTTTGTTAGGAAGATTGATAGTCACTGCTAGTCCATATCAATTACAATTTTTTTTACAGTACTGCAAAGAGTACAGCAAAGATATTTTTGGATGTATTTCGGTATCTGAGTGCTGTGGCCACAAAATAACAAATGTCACATTGATCAGTAGTTTACCCTCATGCATTAACGCTGTCTTTTCCCGTTCACTGGTTTTTATGTGCCTTTTCCTAAGGAATGTTTATTAGATTCCAGCTTTCCCTGAAATAGCAGAACCGCGCAGAAATCACCCTTTCCCGCATCAAAAGAGAATTCCCAGAGGGTCCAGGAAATCCCATTCTCTTTGTAGCATCCCATTTGTATTGACCCTGTAATAGTATTTACAGTATCCAAGGGATTTCGGGCCATTGGCGTGTTTGTTTCACAATGACGGAACCGTTGTTGTTATAGGTGGCTAATGTTATGCGAGTGTAATGGGGATGTAATTGGTGTGAAGTGTATGACAGAAAGCAGTGAAAGTGCACGGTTACAGTGAAAACAGCAGGGACAGAGTGCAGCTACGGACAGCGAAAGGACAACAGGAGAAATGTGTGGACAGTAAATAGCCAAAACGTCAAATAAAATAGCTCTAAAAGAGCAACATGTTCAATGAAATTAGCGAAATTGCTGTAAATAAACAAAATATCTCCTTATCTCATTCTGGTTTCCCACCTTCTTTTCTACAAACTTGTTTCGACAAACTTGTACTGCATGTGCTCCTTGTCTTTTTACTGCCTCTCTGTCTCTCACTGTTCTTTAACATCATGTCCACTCTCTAATGGTCTACTTTCTTTCTCCCTTTTCTTTCATTTTTCACTCTTTAACAGTAACCATCAGGCTGTACTCTACTCAGGTACCGTCTTGAGTCACTTAAAGAAACCATCTGAAGAAAAATCAATTTCCCCGAAACCCAAATGTAGTCGATCAGCCAAGACAACCTGGGTGACCGAAGTTTGGACACTGAAGTAACATGATTAATGCATAGTTGACAAGTAAAGGAAGCTTTCCCCTCAACACTTAGCATCATGCAAACTGCATGCTTGTAGCATCACACACTTAGCCCAAGCCACCAATGAGTTGACCAAGTGGTCTCAAAGACATTTAGGAATTTTGCTGAGACCGTCAATAGGACAAAAGACATTGCTTTGCTAAAAATGGAAGTAGCAGCCACCTCTGAAGTCTAAAGCTTGTCTGTGATCTTGTACATAAGGACAAGTTGAGGTAAAATAAAAAATATATATAAAAAATATATATAAGTTGCAAAATAAAATATATATATATATGTGTGTGTGTGTGTGTGTGTGTGTGTGTGTGTGTGTGTGTGTGTGTGTGTGTGTGTGTGT
>JBBMFX010000037.1:7544481-7555020 GCA_037832545.1 Rhabdalestes septentrionalis | reverse complement strand
AGCAAAGAGTGAAAGAAACACAAGACAGAGAGAGAGTGAGAGAGAGAGAGAGGAGCGAAGAGGATTTAAGAGCATTTCGCAGTGTCAAACATCTAAAACCCACAGGGAACCTCGGCACAATTAGAGCGGGGGTGAAGGGGGGGTGCCCTTATTTCTCTTACAGTAACGTGGTTATCTGTCGCGGGTGATCCTTTTAAACGCTTCGTTTGCGGGGATAAAAGCACATGGGGGGGGTGCGGAGGGTGGGGGGAATAAACTTAGTTCTGGCTTAAATCTGCAAAATCCTTGGTGGTCATGGAAGATGATCCCAATTTGCTGCTGAGCAGCGCTGTCAGATCTCACAATAATAAATAATTTAAGACTTTAAGCACCAATTATGTTCGATTAATGTTGGAGAGCAAGCACTGTTTGGCTGCTATTTAGCTTTCTTCGGATCGGCTCCTTCACCTGATGAAGTCGGCACCCCACGCAAGAGACACAAAATAGTGCTTAATCCCTTGCCGTGCTTACTTGTATCTCTGGTGCAATCAGAGCATAAAGTGATTACCGAATAGACTTAATTGCCATCAAATTGAAACATTCAGACTTGGTCGACATTTGCTCTCGCTCGATCTTCTTTTAACAGAATGCACCTCTAACAATGTAGGTCAAACGAAAACAGAACAAATGTAGACGAGACGCTCGTCACTGTAAAGCCTAACTGCATCTCTTAATGAAAGAATTAACACAGCCTAAATACTTCACATGTTCAGAGTAATTTGAGCTGATGGAATCAAACTCAATAATGACTTCCAGAGATAATGACTATTTTTCAATAGCTTTCTCTAACGACTTCCAACACAGCATTTCACGGGTGTGCTACTGACTACTTTCCACTGAGGCACATCGTCACACCTGTGTGATTTACATTCTAACACACTGTAACTGTCAATGCAACAGTTCAAGTAAATGCAGTTTCAAGAGTACACTTACAGATTTTATGTATATACTTTCTTACATTTGACAGTTCATCAATAGACTTCGGGAGCCAGAACCACTACAGCTATTTTCAAAATTGTTTCGTCCACCCCACTTTTTGTTTCTCAGACAAAGGCTGAGACGTAGAGTTCTGTGTGCATCCCACCAACAAACCCCATTGGACAATGCGCAAGATGTAAAGCTGTATGTGCATCCCATGACACAGACCCCCACCCGCCCCGTGGATGGCAGATATGTAGACCTGTTCATGCAGCAGCCTACCTCCCTAAACACCACCACACCAGACAGAGGCAGAGGCGTACCCTTGCCTAAATCCCACAAAACATGCAATGAAGAAACACAAACTTGCTGTAAAATAAATCTTGTTACTTTGCTCAGCTAATTGACCTGCATCAAAGCAACATGTGCACACCTGCAAATAGCTTAAATGGATAACTGTTCCTCTTTACATTCCCAGGCTGTTTTATTCATTACACACCCTTGTAAAAATCTTCATTCAGTTTTGATATCATTATATATTGGTTTATCTTATTGACTCATAGGCTAATCAACATGTCTGTCATATTAGGTGCGTTTTGATACAATTGTGCTGTGAAATTGAAATCAATCAATTTTAGTGTCACAAACCCTATTATGCCTGTGTTAGGGTTAGAATTAAACAATCATTGTACATAGTCTGTTGCATGCTGCGCCTCCTTCGGTCAGAACAGCATACATTTGTTAGGGCTTGAGTTTGGAACATGGAAATAAATGCTTGCAAATTACGTCAAACTGCCCTTTCTCTTTTATTCCAAAGATGCTTGATCTGGTTGCAATCTGTGCCTTACATGAAATCAATGAAAACACACTGTCATATTCTTGGAAAATGTTGGTGACGATGCTTTATGACATGGAGGAAGTGTGTACTATGAAGTAAAACAAGCAGCCATGTTCAGATCCATCATGCCATTCCGATGTTCTTCAGCACTCTAACATGTGCAAAAATGTTCTCCATTCCATCCCAATGCACTGAAACCTAACAGGATGGTCCATGAACTCATTTGACTAGAACGAGTTCTTTATTGGGCATGAATGCCATTAGTCAAGCTCAACAGGTCTCGGGTAGTGAACGTGAGCAGTTATGGCAGTGTGTAAGAATGTCCTGTGGGTTCCTCTTAAGTTCTTACATGATGCCTGGAGGCAGAGTGTTTTGTCACTCTTCCCTCATGTGAAGCCTTGCCATTCCTAGTGACAGCTGTGGGAACTACTCAGCATCAGTACAAACCTACAAGAAGCCAATCACATGACTTTGTTTTGTTGATACTGAATAGCATTGTGAGCAACTGGCCTGTATTCACCAAAATGTGATAAAAGATCTGTTTCTTACCAATCCTAAAAGCAAAGCAGTGCTAAAATATGTAGAGATGGCAAAGGAGCCAGAAAAAAGTGTGTAATATTTTGAGGAGCCCATCCAAATAGCACCAAAAACAGAACATAACGTCTTTGTTGCGCAGTAACAACAGTGCGCTAGCGGGAGCATCTCACCTATCATTTTGCAGCGTTTTGCCCGCAAGCCTCTGATCAGCCGAACAAACAAACAGGAACACATGGAGATAAAGCCGGCCAGCCTGAGCACAATGTGGTCTTGTTTGTTTTTCACAGTCCGTGTTTGTCTTCTCTATAGCCTCGTGTTGATCCTTTGTTTATGCCAAAGTGTGCCTCAAATCACAGTGTTGGAGCTCGCTTTCCTCAATGTCACGATGAAGTGCACACATTTGACTCGCATCTCACTTGACAATTTCACGGTCATGGTAACAAGCTGACAATATGCAGGAAGTGGCAAATAATATGCTTATTTCATGACCCGTGATTGATGACACGGAAGTGAAAACATAAATAAGCACAAATGCCAGTGCAAAGTGTGGCTTACATTACATCTATGGATAGAAATGGATTTACTTATTTAGTTTAGGATTTTGGCTTGGTAATACCAAACTACCCAAAAGTCATAATTGTGATTTACATTTGAAGAAATACTGTGAGGAAAACAGCTAGAAACCCTGAAGCAGGCCTTTGCGAGGAACTATGACTTAAGCAGTCTGGCATAAGGGAGCCTAAATCCCTTCCAGTGCAATGCCATTAGGATCAAGACATCAATGTCAGTGCAGCATTCCATAAGGAAATGCTGGAAATACTGCGCAGCATGCAATCTTAAGGCGTTTTGGCTACGGCTCATGTTTGCCTTGAAGAGCCCCCGATGCTGTTGAAACTGCAGCGGAACGCTGGGCCCACTGGAATCCTCTCCTGAATACCTGCATTCAAGCGGCAAGCACCAGACACATGGCATCGCAGGCGGCCACGGCCAGTCATCTGACTGCCGGATCTATGGGAGACAGCTGCTGTCTTGTGTGGTCTCCTACGGAAGATGGCATCCACATTTAGCCATGGCCATCCAAACCGCCAGGATACTAACACTAAAGAAACTGCTGGCCTTCTCAGACGAACTGTTGTGCCAATCAGATAGTCTCTTGTTTTCGGTGGCAGCGAACCAGGCCATCATGTGATAATTTTTGGTTTCAATGATGAGGATGTGTTGAAACCTTATGGGTATGTAATCAGATCATGGGCCCAAATTTAATCACAGGCCCTAAGAAGGAAATCACAAATATTTACCTTGCGCTTGTGGGTGCCGATGGAGCTAAGTGGTTTTGACAATAATTTGGACCAGGTTTCTGTAAGCCTTCAGTTATTTTATTCAACAAACGTATGGCCCTCTGAATCCCAATTTTAAGATGTTAACATTTAGAGAGCTAAATAACTGGGGACATGCAGGCCAGTGCCAATTAAACCATATACTCAATACCTCAAGGAACAGAAAGCACTGGGACACTTTTCAAAGACATGGCACCAGGCTGAAGGACTGTCCAGAGAGATTTTTATTTCGACTATGCTCGCCCAGCACAGAGCTACTTTTGTGCAAGGAGAAAAAGACTTTCAGACATGTCTCGCAGCCATATAGATGGGTGCAAAGTTAACGTAGCACATAATTCCACCACTCCCCTCTTCTCCCCTCCCTGCGGGTGCGTGGAGAAAATAAACGTATTATCAAATTTGCCTCTCGAGCTGCATAATTTCTTGGATGCGTGAAATGGCCGCCCCTTCTGGGATTGTGGGGCCTAATGCTGAGTGGCAGTCTCTCTGGCTAGTGTGGCACGGACCAGGCCTGTACCAAAGGGGTACGACACAGACCAGACCTAGATGCTGCTAAGGTTTCCACCAATTAAAAGTAGAGGGGCGACCTTCTCGCCAAAATAGAGCACCGGGGAAAAGGGGAAAAAAACCTAAAACAGCGGCCTTGTCAAACCGGATTTCTTTTGAAAAAGCCTCTTGAGGGACACCAGAGTGTGATGAAGAAGTGAGTGTGGGGGGAAATTACAAGGCCTCGTTGCTTGGTTACTTGGCAATTTAAGAACTTCATCTTCAACTTCTAAGAAAGAGGAAAAAAAGAAACGAAATGGAAAAAAAGAGAGAAAAACAGATTCTTCCCAACTGCCTCACACAAGCCAGGCACATGGCACCACGGCTAGAAACACTCTAGCCTTTGTGCGACACTGTGATGTGTCCCTCCTATTTCCTGTGCTGAAGCCACTGACGCGTGTCCCCACTCTTGCTGCCTCTTCCAGTCTGCTGGAAGTACTTATTTGTCATTTCCTCTCTGGACTGGGGGGCTGTCTCCATTCCGTCCTCCTGACACTTGAGCAAGTGAAGGGTAAAATGATGAAGGAAGTTTAAAGTAAACACATTAACTTTTCAGACGAGAAGGAGACCCTAAATAAACTGCCACTGTCCTCCCTATGCAGAGTAAGAATTAGTCTCTTGAGAATACATGCTATTATCTATATGAAGGGGCAGTTTATTTTCCCTGTAAAAACACGACTACCATTATATTTTAACTCTTTTTGTAGGTTCTCTCCACTTTTATTTTTTATGATATTGTCGGTGATTCTGACAGTGATTCTTACATCCTCGAGAACAAGTTTTGGCTCCTCAATGAGATTTGCAGTAAATTATTATTTAGTAAACTCATCTAAAATCATTTAAATAAAATGTTCTGTGGGTAATCAAAAGTTCCCCTTCAGTGCAAAATAAAAATAAAAACTAGATTGCAATTTACCAAGAAAATGAGAAGGGTGATTGCTATAAAAATTGCTATAAATTGGTTTTATGTGGTATTGAACCAACTCCTCTTCATTCAGTTTGCCATGTTTTCAATAACTTGCGGTTTCTTACCAAGCCACTTATGGTTTAGAAGCGTCTGATAAATGGCATGAATGTAAAGGAATATAAATGTCATAGTCATGATACCACAGACTCTCTTTCCACTAAATGCTTTTAAGACAACTCTTCCTATAAGTTACAAAGGTGACTTTGTGACAGAATTTTTTTAATATTCCGTTCTCAGCCCTTGATTTAACATTTCAACATCAAAAGCTGATATTCTGAATTTGTATTGTCATTATCATAAAACGTAAGTAAAACAATAATCACATTTGTTACATATGGATCACTTCAATATGACTATTAAAGTCGTTCACATTTATTTATATATTTTGGGTTGTAAAATCTGTGAAGCTTTACTTTATCAACAGTCTGCCAATTCCTCTCCTGGACATGCCAAGCACTTCCCCCAAAAACTGTCAAAAAACAACACAGACTCAGATTGTTTAGTCCAATTTTTTGTTATTCACGGACAAGACATTGTTTGAGTTGTGAAATGCATTGTGGTCTTGCCGAGGCCTCCTCCTCTCCGCCGTCCTCATTAGGGCTGTGGAGCAGCGTTTGGGATAATGAGAAAGCAGAAGCAAGGGTGGTGGCCCGGGGTTTGGCGGATGCTGCACGGCAGCTCCGGCATCCGCGTACCGACGGCTCTTTCTGGACGATGGGCTGAGTGTAAATTCGCCGTCCTTGTGTATAAGTACACCATATTGTTTGGGAATTAAGTGCAGCGTCAAGGCCTGTAATTACACGCTTACAATAACGGGTTTTCAGAGAAGCTGGAAATAGCTCGGAGGGTTCCGGTCTGTGTTACAGTTGCCAGTGAACTTCATAGCAATGGGCTGTGCTGACTTTCAAATGTCAAACGGATCTTATTTTAGAAACAAAGAGCCTTCTTTTACCGCTTGTTGATCTGGGAGGGCAGAGGCCTATTGTTTAACTGCTTCCTGATTACATTTACATTGAGAGACACAATGCATGATCATTACCACAGGAACCAGTGTGAGAACAAATGGGCTGGTTAAATAATATTCTGTGAGGCAGCAAACTAACATATATTAATAAGGGCCTAATACCGTTTTGCATCCGTGAGAGGAGGCAAAATTATTTAAAAAGCAGGACAAATAGTGGAAATTGCAGTGCATACAGATGCTGGGCAACTATGTATTATGAAATGAATATCTTGAATCTGATTGTCCAAGTATTCAAAAGCATTGTGAAATACTCTAAATAGACAGGATTGCACACAGCTGATTTCCTTATTAATGCAGCAAGTTCAAAATCATTGTGCTGCTCATGCGATCAGTTTTGAACATTAAGTCACCCTGCAATAGTGTGAAGTCACTATATTCTGCTTGATAGAATAATTATTGCAGGTATAATGCATACATTTATTGGAAAAAAAAAATGAAACTTCAGAGAAGGCCTAGTGATTTTTAGACTTAAAAATATAATTAATGACAAAAAAATTGGAAAAGGAAAATTGTCTAAAAGGGAATTTTTGCCGTGGTGTCTCTGCAAATAGAGCCGAGCTAGATATTTTATTGCAGAGGTCTCCAGGAACTGGAACTTTGAGCTTAATTAGGAAATGAAATTGACCAGTTTCCACTTGATTAACAATGGATTGGATCTCCAAGACCTACCAATGGTTCCCAGGCAGTTGCTAGAAATGTTGAAAAGCAGTGTATGTTAGCACTCTGTACTGAAAGTAAAACTGCTACATACAGCATCAAAGTATTGTTAATGTCTATTATAAGCTACGAAAAAAATATACACAATATCTTTCATGTGTCTGGAATGCTTCAAATGTCTGGAATGTAATTTAATCTATAATGGACAAAAATGCCATATTCCATAAAATCTCTAGTATTGGAACATTCTTTTTTGCTTGGTAGTCATGGGACTTTTGGTTTTTTTCAGACTGTTCCATTCAAATTCTGAACGCCCCCCCCTCCCTCCCTCCCCTTTCTGACATGCCCTGTTTAGTTTGGTCCATTATCTTAATTGGATGTATCTGCCTCTTGTTCATTTGGTGATACTCAAGCCTATACCATGAGGCTTGTGTCAGTTCACTCTCACTAATACCCTCATATCCCCTTGTATATTGAGTGTATTTGTCTGTCTGTGTTTGTCTGCAAGTTCTGTTTTGTTATACCTGGCTCATGCTAACCTCTTGTGTGAAGGTCCCCAGTGTTTTTCAGGCGTACTGCTCGCTGGGACTTTGGTTCAGATCGGCCTAACTGTTCACGATCATGCCGCCTATCCCTACTGCTAGTAGAGGCTTCCTTTGTCTGCTGCTCTCCAGGACCTTGAGTGTTTGCTGTGTGCAGGCCTCCCTTGTCAGGAGCATGTGATCTGCCCCCTCTATGAGGTTTTGGATGGGCCTTGCTTGAAACCTTGTGTGGTTGCTTGCAACCTGAGCTCTCAACTTTTCATGCAGCCATCACGATATACAACGTAATCAAAATATGTGCTGCGATCACACACTAGGGCTTTTTAGTGCTAGGACAGCACTTCACTACTCTATGTATTTTAATGTGCAATGTGCAACACCACTAGTACCTGCACTAGCTGGTGACTGTTAGCATTAGAGGTAGGTTTAGGACTTTCCCGGTCTCATGGCATTTCAACCTGTTTTAACGGCTTTGCAGACAAAAACGATGAGGAATCAACTAATTGTTTCTCTCTTACTGTCCCTAAGTCATCAGTTAGCGCTGATACTGGTTAGCGCTGATATGTTATGCAGTACACATTAAAATACAGGGTAGCGAAGCATTGCCCTATCATGAAAAAAGCTTAAAGCGTGATCACAGCATGTATTTTGATTACACTCTATTTCGGGATGGCCAAACGAAAACTCGTGAGACCGGACTCTTGCTTGGCACAGGCTTCCCCTCTCGCAGAGGTGTGTGTGACCACCTGTGAGATCTGATGTCCTTGTGTCTCGATGGGCCCCTGGTGCCTTCTGTGGTTGTTTTGTTAAGACATCAGCCCCTTCTCCTGACACAGCCTTGAAAAGGCCTTTCCCCCTCTGATCCCTGTATTGTTACCCCCTGCTGCACTGGCTTCATCTCTGTTTGCCCTGTGGGTTTGCAGCCTGTTTACCTGTGTTCTCATTAAAATCACATACCTAAACTCTTGCATGTGCATCGCTTTTCTCATACTAATCATACCTATGTGACAAGTATACATTGTCAGAGGTGTTTTTGAGTTATGTTTCAATCACATTTTGACAATTACATGCTGTTACTGTAATTAGCACAATTTGCATCATGCCTTATGACACTTTTTTTTCTCTCCTGGCTTCTTGCTTTCTTTTACCACAAACAGCCAAGGCCTAAATCTTACCGATCCAGCTAAACCGACTTGCCACCTGGCAGACGGATGGGTTCTGCCATCTAGCAAGGTGATGGAAGGGGGTGAAGATGCACTGTGGCAATCCAGGTGTGTCGTCTGTCTGCGTTGTCATTGACTCCAGTGTTTCTAATAGGATCCCCGGGCTCTACTTTTCCCACAGACCTAATCAGTCAGCGAGTGCAAGCTCTCCTCTCCTCTCCACCCAGCGCAGCTCCAGGCCAGAGACAAGCAGATCCGTCCAGTCAAATGGCCTGCTGGGACCCTTCACGCCGCCCCCTTTTAACAGACTGCCTAAGGCTCTCAATGACTGGCCATATTCAAGGACACGTAGCAATGCGCACAGTACCACCTGCACATACCTAATGTGAGTATGTTCTCTGTCTGCCTTCATTGTATTGTGGGATGCTCACAGGTTAACTTAAATAATAAGTGTGTGTGTGAGAGAGAGAGAAAAGTCGACATAGGAATGTCTTCATTCCAACAAGCAAGCAACAAGCCATTTGTCCCTGCGATGAAACAGATCCATTTCTTTCTAATGGGCGGCAAGCTGAGAGGCCAGAGAACATGCTGGGCTAATCTAGTCCTGTTATTCTCCATCAAATTCCTTATGCAGTGTAAACAACACCACCAGTGTCCTTATACTTTTCGTCTGCCTGGACTCAAATTATTGCCTGACCGTAGGATATTTGTCAATAGTAAAACACCATGATTTTTCCTATTGGCAAACATACTAAACCACCCATCAGTCAACGAACTGCAAGACATTTAGATCTCTTATAAGCTCATGGATAAGGATGCTTACTGCCTTTGAACAGGAGCGTCTTGGTCGTATAAATCCTTTAGAACTGGCTGTATCTGTAGGCCTTACAAGATAATGCAGAACTCTGCTTTATCCAGCCTGTGTACTCTTGTTATATAGAGCTCAGTGAAATGACAAAGCCACATGAGGGAGAGGTGGGTGGCCACCGTCAGAAGTAACTAGGATCAGAGAGAGTTCGTGCAACCACACGACAGGCCACAGACTCTGACCTCCTACCTTGATCCTCCGTTTAAGCCCTTAAATTCATTCTGTGCTCACATCCTGAAACCAATTCACTGTCTAACAATAAACAGGTAACAAGATGGAGCTGTTACGAAGTCCTTTATACAACCACTTGAAGACACCTGTTATAAGAGTGGGACAGCTTGAAGGAACAGTGAGTTTAGCCCTTTTTTTGAAAAACACTTGGTATGTGAAAGGTATTTCACCATCTTCTCCAGATGATCCAAAGTATGGATGATTGCCCTTTCGCCCGCAGAGCTTGGATCTCACCAGGCTAGATGCTGTAAAGTGCGAAGACAGGAAGACCACCTGTGACACAGCAGACTGTGACCCAAATAAATTTAATGGTAGGGCACTCATCCATTTTGTGCATGTTTGTGTGAATGTGCTTGTGGCAGCGGTTGCATAACCTGAATCAGGAGGTCAGCATGGCTCACTCTATTATTCAGCCTGGATGAAGAAGCGAAGCAGGGAGATATATTACGCTCCATCACCACATGAGTCTTTTGAAAGAAAGGAAAAGAAATACAGAAACATTATGTGGAATCACAATTTTTTTTTTTAGACACCAAAATATAAGTTTTAGATTTTTTATTCAATATTTCAGGATGTTAGGCATTGATAATATAATTAACATATTGTCTATTAAAATTTTTTTGTCAAGTTATCTGCCATGAGTATTGAAATCTAAGGGACTGTACATATTAAATTTGGTTGCTTATGCAACACTAAAGTAAACAAACAGTGTCAGCACTGCAGGAGCCATATTGGAATTAGATTTTATGCGGCCTCTCAAGGTGCGTTCACACCGGACGCAAATGAAGCGTCAAGCGCGAGTGATTTACATGTTAAGTCAATGCAAACGCGCGACTAGACATCCTGCGGCGCGTTACGCACGAATGGCGCGG
>JBBMFX010000037.1:7533956-7544352 GCA_037832545.1 Rhabdalestes septentrionalis | reverse complement strand
TCCACAAAATCCATGGCCGGCATTTCGCTACTGGAACTGCCTGGCAGAAGCCCCTCCCCGAGGCGAATTTGACGTGCATATGAAGCGATTAAACACAAAATGTTCAGGCGTCCAACTATGCTCGAGTAGCGCGATTTTGACGCGTCATTCGCGTCTGGTGTGAACGCTGCTTCAGAAAGCAATTCAGACAAGCTAGTGTTTTTTAGAAATGATGTTTATCTGATATTTCAGTGAAGATTGCATTTGACTAATCGCTTGCATCTCCACTCTTATTTTGGTTTGGCATGCTGGGCATCCCTGCATAAAGAGCCGCCAAATTCAGATATGATACGCTTCGTTTAACAACGGAAAAGACAAAAAAAATGTGACATAATGGATTTTTAAGCGGAGCCTGACATAACGCACTGCCCAATAGAAAGGCCAAATGTCGTACATGTATCTGCAACTAAATCGATTTTTATATCAGTGTATACAGTGATTCCACACTTGATTTGGTAATGTCCCAACCAGGGCTTTTGCTGCATAAGCCTATATGTGCAGCTTATGGGTTGTGTGGAAAATACTATTCCTTTTTTCCTCTTCTCTTGAGGGAGGGCTGCACAAAACCTGGGAGGCTTGCACAAAGTAACGGGTTAGATTACACATACAGCTGAACACATATTCCACTTGATTTAGTAAAGTTTGAGCAGCTCTCAGCAACCAGTTTTTTTTTTTTCTTCACCAGATGTAAATATTGAAAGGCACGAGCCTTGAAAAAGTGTTTAAAGAATGTTTACCATCAGAATAACTCTATTTAAACACCTGGGACCAGAAATGCATAAATGAGGAGATTCACTATGAAAAATGTGTTATGCTACGTCTGTAACGTCTTTTAAAAAAAGGAGAACTTCATTCATTAACACTATTCTTTGTCACTAAATTAAATGTTTTGTTTGAATCTCTTATTAACAACTCAATTTTTTCACTCTGCCTTTCAAACCCTGTGCCTCACAAGTGAGCAATTGGTGGGCGGAGCTACATACAATTAGCCTGATATGGTGGAGTCTTAGTAAACTGAATGTTAAATTCAGATGCATGCTGCAGTCGCATGAAGATGCATTTTGCGCTGAACTTGCCCTCATATATACATCTGGCCCAGATTTTATTCATTAGTTTTTAGGACAGGGAAAACTATATAACTGCTCTACATTGTAAGTGCAACATAATGGGACTGATTTTACTAAACATACAGTAAAAAAATTTAGACCTCAACACTTCAAGTACTTGTACACACACACAAACACACACAGGGAAGAAAGGCCAGGGTTGCACAGACCACTTGTGGTTTCTTCACGGAATCGTGTATCGATTGGATGTGGTGAGCCTTCCAGCAAGCCCTTCATTTCTCTGGAAACCCTCCTGTACACTCCTGTACATCCAGGATGCATTGTCTCTTTACTTCACTATATATGGCTGTATGCATTTGAAGGTGTGTATACACAATGACAAACAGTTCAGGCACATATATTTTTGTTATTTCATATACATTCAGATTCAAATATGCACTCAAAATTCTACAAAAAATATATGGATTCATTAAAAACACCTAAAAAATGAAATTAGCATATGAAAATGTATTCAGATCAGTACTACATTTTTAAAAATCAGTAAAAAAATAGGGCTTTGCTTCAATTCCACTACAGGCTTTGAGACATCTACAGCAAGACTGAATTAGGTTTTTGCAGCATTGTGGTTCAGTTTTGGTCCATTCCTCTTGGCAAACCATCATTTTAAATTCCCAAGATAATGAGGGTCTCTCTGTTAGACACACAGTTTTAAAATCCTCCATGAATTTTCAATGAGATTCAAGTCAGGACATTAGCTTGACCATGCAAAAAGAATTGTTTAAATAAATTCGACTTCCCGACCATTAGTCTGAGCGTTTGGTAGGCTAATTAGTTATATTTGTTGTTCTATTAACTTTTACATTTGCATATTATTTAACCAATTGTACTGAAATGGATGTGTATTGCTAGGGCCCTAGGGTTTTCTAATTTGAGTGTTGTTTTAAAAAAATGTTCCAATTTAAAGAAGCCTCTTCACATTTACCACGATTGCTAATTGTTGCTGATGAATATACAAACCTTTTGTACACAAAGTCAGACATTGTATGTACATTTGAATTGGATTTTAAAAAATGATGGCAAAAGGGCCTGAACATTTGATTTATCATACTTATACATATATCATCATCAGTTCTATTGTGAAAATGTCTTGACAAAATACATTGATTCAAATCATTTAAATTGCACATTAAATACATGAACACACATAAAGCGGAGACATTTTCCCTTCAACTATAATTCATGTATAAGAGACACAAAGTTTTCTTACAACCGTGACAATGTGTGTGTTTTTCTCAAGTATGTCCATAAATATGGGATCTTGGGTCATCAGTCAAGCATAACAGACCCTTGAGAAAATTAGACCTATTTGTATGGGCTACTTATTATGCTGTTAAACTTAAGTCCATCCAGTCCTAGTGACTACTGCCTGACTCATGGGCCTGGCTGTAGAAAGGACACTGCTACGTTCTTCTGGGAGCAAGGTCTCCATGCTTGAAAAGTGGGTCAGGAGTGAAATATTCATGTCCGGGATGGTTGGGGACCAAACCTCCAGACCAGAATCTTCTGATCCTGGAGCCAGAGGCCCCCCTTCATTAGACTTAGCCTGTCACGTGATCAGGTTGTCATGGGATCAGGTGACAACAACTGGGCCCACGTCGTCCATCGCTTGTTTTTCAGAAGGAAAAAAAGAACCGCAATCGAAATGAAACTGCCATAAACAATTAGTGTCTTCATTTAAAGGGTTGTCCTCTGAAACAGAACTTGTGGCCCTGCCATAATAATGTATTTTTGAAGGTCTAGCTAAGTAATCACTTCCATGTTTGGTCATAAACTACAGCGAGGGATTACAGTTTCTTTTTGCAGCTTTCCTCCTAATTACTCATCAGTTCTCGAGGAAAATTCCTGCACTCGTAAATGTGCAGACATGAACACTGTCACAAATGATGGTGCCAAGGAGGGTTCTTTGCGTAATGCTATAGAAGTGGGACTCATTTTTGGGCCCAATTTTCTGCCCAATTTGTTCTCCAGTTCCACCCCAATCACGCAATACCACCAACCCTGGGAAGGTGAGGGCTAGAACATGCTCCCTCTGAGTCACGAGAAACTCCACCACATCTTTTCAAGCTGTTGCTAGACACCACAACATGCTCGGATGTAGGGCTGGGCAAGTAATCAAAAAGTAATCGAAATTCAGAACCTATAATCGATCAAAAATTTCCAGGTCAATTATTTTAATTACTTTCCCTTTAAAAACGCTACCATGTGTGGAGTCACTATTTTTAATAAGAAAAACGTGCAAGTTATTTATTATACTTTTTTAATGAGAACAAACTGACTGTTTGTTTTAGGTAATATATGCTTTAATTTCAGTTGTTCAAAATTGATGTTCAATAAATAATAGTAGATAGTAGATTCCTTCAATTATTTTAAAATCAAGTAATGAATCCCTTCATTCGAAAATCTGTCACTTGTAATATGTGAGCATAATTACTGTACAAAAATGAACTATCAAGGCAAAAATAAATATATCAAATAATCGTTCATTAATCGTAATCGAGTTAAAATGTTCAATTAATCGAGATTTTGATTTTAGGCCAAATCGCACAGCCCTACTCGGAGGACAACACAAGCTACCATTTCTGATGCTTCACCTAACAGAATGTCATGCTAGCTAGCATTACGCTGAGGGATGGGGGGAGAGGGAGGGCCATCATTGATGTTCTTTTTGTAAATCATCCTTATAAATGTGAATGCTAAGGAACTTAAAAAAAAATTGAAGTATAATTTAGATTCTAGGAAGAACATTTACATTTGTATAGAATCTTTACATTATGTGAGGATCTCTCAAGCAGAAAGTTCTTCTCTCAAAAACATTTTTATGGAGCCCAACAATGTAAATTTAAAGAGTTGCTCCAAGAGCACATTGTGGTGTGTTTTTTCTTTTGTTTGTTTAATGTAGAGCATACATGAGTTTTGGATTTAAACCTGGGCTATTTTGCTACTACAAATTTTCTTCAGTAATTCTGGTGTCTTAAATGTGACATTTATCCATGCATGCAAGTGTCAACAATAGCTCATATGCAATATATTTCTTAGATTTTCTATTTAGAACTAAGCATATATCTTCTACAGAGAAAACACTCCAGCAAGTTCTAATGCACAGCTACTTTGAAGTTTTTTGAATTTAACATATTGGGGAAAAAATTTAACATACATTGTTAAGAACGTTTGTTTGATATGCTGAATCGAATTTTGCGGAAAAATCTGAGATTCTTTAGGGTTCAAATTTTTACTTACAACTGTATGAGGCCTTTTGTGCATTTTACTGGCTTTTGTTACTTTTACCTTTTGTCAAATATTAGTATTGTTTCTGCACAGCTCTAGCAGAAATTTCAAAATGTGTGACTTTGCTTGATTAGGGTTCCAAAGTGGACGTCAAGAAAATAGTATGTGGAGGTTTTTAAAACATTCAAATTTGAAAAAGGTTATTCACATCTTGTTTAAAACATTAACAGGTCTAGGGGAACTGCAGGTACTTCTTTTGTGTGTCCTTCAATGAAGCCTTATCTGGAACCTTTTTCTTTATGAGTGTAGCTCCATTCAGCCCTAAGCCCCTGGCCAAAAGCTCATATCGCCTTGCAGCGAGCGCCTGGAGGCAAGTTTGGCTCAGCTGTTGGTTAAAGTTTGCACTAAACCTACTTTTCCTCCTCAAGCCTGTGGAACACCCATCCTCAAACCTGTTTACAGGAAAACGCCACATCACACAGCCCGCTGAGGGGTAATTTTGGAAGCGACCAAAGGCGTGCCATCAGTGCGGCGTTCCCAGCCGCTCTCTGAAACACTCATAATGAGAAGCGAAAAAAAGAAGCTTTTTTTCCCTTCATATTTCACTCTCTCTCCAACTCTCCTCCCTCCCTACAGTGCCGTGAAGTGAAAACGCCGAGGACTTTGCCTTTAACGTGGCGGCGCGCGAAGCCCGCATCCTCTCTCTCTTTCCACGGCGAGAACACAGGACGCATAAAACAAACAAACGCACTAAAAATACTAACTTCGCCTATGCAAACATTCCCCCCTTAATGAGACACTGGCTTTGGAGAAAGCTGCGGAAAAGCAAGCTCGCTTGTTGGGACCCCATAGTCTTACCACAGTGAGACCTGGAGGAGAGCTGAGATCAGAGGAGGGGGGGGGGGGCCCAAGCAGACGAATGAAAGGAGGAGTGGAGGAAAGGAGCGAGAGGAGGAATCAAACAGGGAACGAAGAGGAAGAGCAGGAGCGAGAGCATGTTCTTTACATCTCAGAGGGGAGCTGGCAGGGAGGGAGTTTGGAGGGTATGGAGGTTCAGCAGCTGGGGATAGATTTTGGAGGGAAGGATGGGGGGTGTTGTTTTTGGGTTGGGCTGGTTTGGGTTTGGGGTTGATAAGCTTGGGGTCCTGTGTTCTCTGGAGCACCTCTATCCTCTTTTCGTCACAACTAGAGGCCTTGTATTCCCTCTCTGCACAGAAATGCTGTTGCCAAGCCATGATCCAATGTCTTCTTCCAAAGCTGCTGTCCAGGGTGACATGTCCTTAAGGCTGTGTTTGGCAGGCTTGGCAAGATTTTTCCTTTTCTAGACAGAGCAGGTCTCACTCACTCAAGGTATCATGTGTTGACTGAGGTGTGAGCTTTTGGCTTTCTACCTTATGTTGCTTATCCCATCAACGGAGTCTATTTGACGTAGTTGAAGTCGCCATGCTTTATTTAGATGGTTCCTTTTAGCTTATCTACAGGTGCTCAAACTGGCAACCATACCTTAGAATCCACTCTTTAACAAAACAGGTTTCTGAATTGTTTTCAATTTTGACATACATTTTGTATAGGACTGTTCCATGAAAGAATTAGTTTAGCAATACGAGTAGAATAACCATTTTCATAATGTTCATAGTGTAACGATTCTTTTGAGAACCTTAAATACATTTCTCCCATTTACAAAAATTGTTCTCCAGTTGCATCATGCAAAGAAACATTTATTAACTCCATTTTTAAGGCAGTATTTATAGGTGTTGTACGCACCAGGTCGCGTGACATCACGGGTCATCGGAAGTAACAAATGCAGGGAGTATATAAACAGGAAATCAGGTGGCATCTAGCACCCAGACATTAGGGTTCAATCTGATGCCTACACATCCCAACTCATCTATGGTCTTGCGGTACCGTGAGTACTTCACCTCAACACTCTCTCTATCTACCTCCTCTGTGTGCGTACGAGAACGAAAATTCCTTGGTGGGAATCTCATCTCTGCTTGGAGCGTTCTCAGAGCAAAGCGCCTGGTTCACCAGCTCTCTCGTTTGTCACCACGACTGGGCTCATCCCACACGCTACACTGGTAGCTCACCTCTCGTTTCCCACATTCGGGTCCATCCACTGACAATAGGTTAATTAAAAAAACCCTCTTCATGCTCACAAAAATAACTCTTTAATTAACCATCCACTAAGAGGTTTTCTAGGGATCCTGATTTGGTTTTATAGTATCCCTTCAGAGAATGTGGAAGTTTTGGGTTAACATGGGAATGAAGTTCAGCATTTGAGAAAAAGTTGAATTTAACTGAATTTCTGTAAAAGGTTGGACATCTACAAAGCATCTACAGTGCTCAGTCAAAATACAGTGTTACCACTGATGCCTGTACAGTCTTCCAGACTGTTGATCAAGCATGAATATAGACGTTTTAAAGAGAGTTCCTTTGCATATAGCTTTTCATCTCATTTTGTGTAGCGTTTGATGAGCTGGTCCCACCCCCCTCAGGACTAAAACGTTTCATTCAAACATATAAAGGCTGGCGTATTCCCACAACCACATGTCATGAACACAGTCTGAAAAGTTTATTTACCTGGACGTTGTTCATGTTCTATGAGCTCCAACGTATCCGGAGCCACGGCGACCATAAAAGACACATTGAGTAAAAACTCCCCATCTCACATTCAGACATAAACAGACAGCACTGTATATTGCGGCCATATAACATGCCATCCCTGCCAGCTTTCCTGGCAAAGACAGATGTCAGCCATCATTGTACAGAGACTCCTCCAGTTCCCGTAGTCAAATGGCTGCATGAGGAGTCAGGTTGATTTGTTTTTCTTTTTGGGGGGGCGGGGGGAGTGGGTGGAATTACAGAGTAAAATTGGGTAAATACCATTTTTAAAATACTGGCAATTGGTAAACTCACTTAAATAGTAGACCTTTGCTCCAGCCACAAATGCATTCTTTTGCTCCAACCTTTTTTTGCTGAGTTTTCAGGTTGGGTTGCGCTAAACTGTAACTAGTTAAAACTATGCACCAAGTTGGAAATTAGAATTACTTTTCCACCAATGTAACATTTAACAACATTTCCTTCCTGATCATATACACATATATTATATACTAGGAGTGTGCATAGCGGCTGCTATTCGTGGGATGGAGTGGGGGGTGGATGGGGAAACGGGGGTTCCCGAATACCAATTTTTTCTTTTACATATACAAATTTTTAAGTATTTGTCCGAAAACGGTATTCATAAAAACACGTTATTTGTGCCTTTCCGAATACCGTATTTGGATTGAACTGTAAAGCAACAGTTGCTACAAAAGGATGCATGTGTGCTTTAAATAGGTAAAGTAGTACATTATATTTAAACTTTTCTGAAACAATTGAGAAATATTCAAAAATATTATCTCCTACTTATATCTTACTAAAGAGCTGCTTGTAGTTTCATGTATGCCTGAAAAATTAGAGCATGCATTGCTAGCTTTAAGGAGCAGTAGAATGTACTCATACCATAATAAAAACTATAATGCTGAAAAAGCACACACTGAGCTCCGCATTATGGTTTTAAGGGTAATCATAAAGAAACTGAGACATAGTTGCCCTTCAGTTCATTCAAACAGGTTGTTCACATGTTATTAACTTGAAGTTACTTTCGAACAGATTTTATATTTTATGTGAATATAATGTTACAATCTGCATTTTAAATTCCATCCTCATAATAATATTCCATCTTTTCTTAACCCTTGTAGAAAATTGTAATATTAGTAATATTGGTAAGTTTTAAAGAAATTATATGAAATAATGGCTTAAATATTTTAATGGAATATTTGAAAAACAATAAATTCAATAGTTGCAACCCTGCTTTGCTCATGAAATCGGGAGGTTACTTCATTTTAAACTGCGCTCAGAATTGTTGCCCAAGATCTTTAATCCTTGTTTGAGTTCTGCTGTGGCTTTTGACTTCATTACTGCACGCAACAACAAAAAAAAAGAAAAGAAAAAAGACTGAGCCTGCACTTTAGAAGCAGCAGCCCAGCTGAAAGTAAGATCGCTTTGAAACCCCAGCAGTCGAATGGGAAGGTTCAGTTCATAGTAATGCAAAAGGTAACTGTGGTGAAGCAGCGGCGTAATCCGAGATGATATTGCTTAGTGGCAGGAAAGAAGAAAAAAAAGTGGAGAAGCAATTTAGGTGCATTTTATTCCACAGCACAAGTTCTCTGTCACAAAGGATGAAAAGGAAAAAAAAAAACAGAAAAAATCACGGGAAGAATAAGGAAAACTTGCCGCTCTCTTGCACGGATTACGTGTCTAGCTGGATACATCAAAGCGATTGTGCGGATATAAACAATTAACCATTGGATTGGGAATATGCTCATAAATAATGTATTTTTGGGGGGGGCTTTCTTTTTCTCTTAGAAAAATAATTTCAGCAATGAATAACCTTATATAGATCTAAAAGTTTTCATGCTGTGAATTGACACACAAGATATTAGCCTTTCCCCCAAAGGCCACCAGAAGAAAAGAAAAAAGGAATAGCAATGACATGCGTGCCGAACCAAACAGACAGACAATTACTGCGAGGAGAAAGCCCTGCACCAAAGGTTCTAAAATGTATAATCACCAAATTATTGGTAACCAGCTCTTCAGATATAAAGTTAAAAGCAAAACTTCAAAAAGCGATCCAAAAAAAGGCCACGGCGAGGCCCAGTCATTAGAACTGTAACGTGGCCAAACTTAAACAGACTCTACATGCATTATTACGGAAATGTACCTTCATTAATCAGGCATGTGTGCACAGACATGTGTGATATATCAGTACTTAATTACTCAGCATTAGCCAGTATTGTTTTTTATCTCTAAAAATGTCTGCATGACTCATTATATCGTAAAGCCTCATACACAGCGATTTCATGTAAGCATTAAAATAAGGCATTAATTTTAATTACAGCTTCCTGCTAACTGGTCCTTCATTGCGGTTCTTCTTTTTATTTCACGTTGGCCATGGAGGGAGATGTTAGAGATGAGAGTCTCTTTTCTTGAAGCTGTCGGTTCTCTCTCCGCTGAAGTAGGCGGAGGTGGAACCACCTTGCAAGTTGCACACTGTGAATCAAGCTTGTTAGCCGGTGCACCTGGCAGTGATTAACTGGGCTTTGAAAAACCCACTGTGCATTTTATTGTGATTCATGCTACCAGGCTGTTAAACGCTGAAATTCTGAGTTAAATTTCAAAGAAAGGCTGTAAAGAACTAAAGACAAGTTCTTTAGATTTAGGCCAGTGCAGGGACTGACAACTTTTTGCGGTTTGGTTGGTTTTCCTCAATGTCAGTTGCCTGCCCATATGAAGCAGTACTCCATCTGCGCCCCATGCTGTCTCTACGCATTCATGAGGCTGTATAATGTGAGGCTGTATAATGTGCGTGTGTATAATGTGAGGGTGTAGAATGTGAGGCTGTATAATATGAGGGTGTAGAATGAGTGGCTGTATCATGTGTGCTAGTGTGGATTCAGTACAAGAAGTAGATTTACTATGAAGAAATATTAGAAGTCAGTGTAATTTACTATGTAGTAGATTGGATTGTTATCTATGGCTAACAAAGAAATAAATTCATACTGTTGGGCTGATGGACAAATTGAAGGATGGGTGGACTCAGGGATTGATAGATAGAAAAATACATACACACCACTACATTTAAAGTTTTAGATTCTAAGGCTCAATAAAATGAAATAAATGTAATGCCCTAAATTACAGTATATAGCGTACAGTATAAGCTGTATGAATAGTGTAAACAGAGATTATTCAATGAATAGCAAGTGCATTGATACTTAAATACAAACGGATACTTTATCCAGGTACCCAAACCAATACATACTGCAACATAGCCACAAAAGAACTGTACATGTTTCTTACATATATTGAACTATAAAAATGTAAAGTCCAAATCGTTTCTGCTAGCTATGTGTATAAGCTTCCCCTCCCCCAACACACACACACACACACACACACACACACACACA
>JBBMFX010000037.1:7497128-7512589 GCA_037832545.1 Rhabdalestes septentrionalis | reverse complement strand
TCTGTCTCTCTCTCTGTCTCTCTCTCTCTCTCCCTTTCTCCCTCTTTTTCTCCCTCTCTTTCTCTCTCTCTCTCTCTCTCTGTTTCACTCCTCACAGGTTGTTATTTGAGGATCTGATGACTGATAAAGACACATTTTCCCGAGGCAGCGGGTACAGAGAGGAATCGTCGACTGCTATCAAACCCCTGTCAATTAGCCTCATGCTGGCACGATAAAAGGCCCTTAATGGGTCCTTCATATCAGCACCACGACTTGGACCCGTCCCATGAACAGCAGCGAGAGCGATCCCCCTGACGCCACCATCTGATAACAGAGGTTCCACCTGTCTAATGATACAGCGCAGGACTGCCTTTGCTACATCTTATCATTCAAACACCCCCTAGTGACCCCGGCAGCCGGCCCAACACACACACACACACACAAACACACACACACACACACACACACACACACGTTTTAGTATCATTTGGAGTAACATTACTGATGCTGTCATAATAAAACCTGTGCTTTACATTTCACAATGAATGGACCAATAGAATTTGTCCAGAATTAAATGGGATAAATTACTGTCACACTTACATATCATTGCATTTGGAACAAAAAATCTCCAACACTGTACTCTACCTATAGAAATAGAAACTGCTCTTAACTTAAAATCCTGACATATTCCCACAACCAAATATTTTCAAAGGATAAATAAAAGCATTTTCCTATATTGGTACCATTTTGGAGATATTTCCGAGACAGCAAAGAAAGTGTATTCACCTTTACATCTTGGAAAGGGTTTGACATTTTGTGGCTGTGCATATCTGAACTCATGCTGTGACATGGTTGGAATATGCGCCTGACAAACTGGCCCAATGGGAACTGAAATATACAATCATACATTACAATCCTCAGTCACTGGTAACATTTGTCATAAGATTTTTCTGACATACCCTTGAGCGATATTATGAGGTGGCTGATGTCCTTAAGGGATTTCACTGGTTTGTTCCAAATGCATTATCTGCACTCGCTAATGTATCTGCAAGAAAAAGAAACAAAACAAAACTGCAATTTAAGGATAAGAGCATAAAAGCTTCCCCAGTAACATGTGTTAACACTGCACTTGTCAAACTCGCTTACTCTTTCCAATTAAGCTCCAGCACTGGTTACTTAAGAATTAACATCAACTGTTTTTTTTTTTTTCCCCAACACCATAGAGACAGATAAACACCTTCCACCCACTCTTACTGTTCCCACTTTGCAGCAATTATTTGGAGCTAATAGATTTGCAATGTTGCAATATACTGATCCAATTACAGGATCTACATTAGCAATTAACTTCCAGCTAAAAATAACAATAATGCCAATTACATGCACACATAATCATATAATCAGCATATTCTGTCACTACATAGTTATTGTGATTACCCCTCACTATACGGAATGCTTCGCCAGAGGGATATGTACACAAAGCCATTCTCATTTTCCTTCTCTCTTATAAATTACCAATTTCGCTTCCCGCGAAGAAGGCAGAAAATGAAAAAGCAGCCAGCAGAAATACCCTCTAAAATGGACATTTGTTAGCGTTAAAGTGGGGACTAATGGAATAGGATTTTTGAGCGTGTAAAAAGTCATTAGCGAGGCAGACGTCAGATTAGCCAATCAGCCAAACCCCAACAGGTGACAGCGACAATGATTGCCTCGACCTTAGCCTTTATATATATGAAGGCAATCGAAAGGAAGCTACATACACGATATGGACAAAAGTATTGGGACAGACCTTTTAATACAGTGTTGGGATTAGGTCCCTTACTTCCAGTGAAGGACAATCTTAATGCTTCAGAAGATCAAGAGCCTTTGGACAACACCATGCTCTGTGGACACAGAACTTTTTCTATTCCAGCATGACTGTGCCCCAGTGCACAAAGCAAGCTCATAAAGACATGGTTGGATGACTTCGGTGTGGAAGAACTTTGGCTGCAGAGAGCCCCAGGACACAAATTCCTCTACAACCTCCAAAACCTTGTGGAAAGACTTCCAAGAAGAGTGGAAGCTTTTAGAGCTGAAAAGGGGGACCGACTCTATATTGAAGTCTACAGATTTGAATGCAATGTCATTCAAGTATGTGTAATGGCCAGGTATCCTGACGCTTTTGTCTAAATATTGTATATATGTATGTATTTGTATGTATATTCAATGTCCATCAAAAGTTTGAGGACAAATTATCCTTTTTGAAATTGGCATTCTGTCATTATTACTTTTTAATTAATTAATTGATTAAATTAAAAAAATAATTAAATAATAAAGAATTATACCCACTAATGTTTGTGTTAACTCATATTAATGATTTGCTAGTATTTTGGGTATATTTTGCAATACTTTTTATCTTCCTCAATGTTTTTTGGCTTTGTCCCTTGTTGTTAAAAGCACTTGTTGAAAACTACTTAACCCAAAAGTACTTTTATGTGGTGAAATGTTTCAGTACTGACCTCATAACAGGTATATTGTGTGTGGGCCTTGGCATTATTATCAAGGCAGTACTGTCACAATTACTTATTTTGTGCCATTTAACTTTTGAAGGAGTGCACTATTGTATTTGTAAGTACAAGAGGAGGTCTTTTATAATTATTTGAATTTGATGGAAAGGTACCCCTACAGTATAGTCTCTTTTTGGGGAAAGGAAAATGAGAGCCATCATCTAATTGTGTAGTCACGTTTTAATAAAATATCATTAGTAACTCAACTACAAAGAGTTACAAACATTTAGACTGGCAGTTTGGACAGGCAGTGTATATGTAACCTATATTTCTGGAAATATGCAAAGATCATGCGAAGAAAAAAAAAACGACTAAAAAACCACAGTCTTATTGCCATTTCTTTTTATGCGCTCCTCAGGAGAGCAGTGTGACATTTCAGTTTAGGTCCAGCATGTTGGGAGGTTTTTGGAGCACAGGGCTGGCACAATGGCCCAGGCTTCTTCCACTGGCAGGGCCCAGAGAGCGGCCTGCCTTGGTGGTCTGAGGCTGGGAGCGGACGGATGGAGGGAATGAGTATTCCGTATGCTGGGCAGCTGGGTGGAATGAGGACAGGCCCGGACAGGCCCACAGCTACAGTCTGCATACAGTTTCTTTTCATTTATTTATTGTGGGCCCTATGTTATGTCTCAAGCACATTTCACCTAAGCATATACTCTATGCAGCTTGGAGTGTGGACAGTAAATGGAGTATGGCAGTGAGGTGAGGTTTCTGTCAGAGTTCCGTAACGATAAAGTAGATCGGAAACACAAACCTATACAAGCTCCACATAAGCCTCGTTGTGGCATGACGTTGGGCAGGTGGTTATAATGCTATGGCTGGTCGGTGTGTATATTTGCACAGTCCATTACCTATTCTTTATACCATGGGTATAATTTGAGCCTAGAAAACCATTAAGCTTCCAGTGTCATAGTTTCTAGGAAACGTTTTGTCAGGAAAACTCATGCTAAGTGATTTGTATGCCTCCGAAAGTCTGGGGATATCTTTCAACCTTCTAAAAAAGGTACTTTTGACTAGTTTCCTTTGTGCGGAGGCTGATTAAATCATTGGATTGACTCATACTGAAATGTTACACTTCATTATCTGGTAATATTTGAGAACAATCCAAATTCCTCAGTTTTAGAGAATAGTGTGCATGTGAAATAGCATGTGAAACAATCGCTACTAGGCCTGTGGTGTGCCAAACTTCTGGGCAATGCCAGGAAAAAAATGTGGTCTGTAAGTAATTGGACAGTTATACCATTACTGTTGATTTGGCTTTGTAGTTCAGCGCACTAGCTTTGAAATAAAACAATGACTGGGGTCCCGAGCAGGCAACAGGCTAAACGTTCACCCTATTATTGGCAGATTACAAGTTTGATCCCAGGATGAAACCTCAGCCGTTTGTGGTCAGGAGTCTGAGACAGCCTAATTGAACTGGCTTTCTCTGGGTGAGTAGAATGGCCTTCTGTCTCTTTCTATCACTCAGCGTTATGCTAGCCAAGCCCGGTCTCACTTTCGTGAAGCCATCACAATATACAATCTATTAGAAAACGCGGTACGATCACGCTTTAGGTCTTTTTCTCATGTTAGGACAATGCTAAACTATCCTATGCTCTAATCTGCAGTGCTTTACATCACCAGTATTAGCACTAACTGCTTACTGAGGGACAGTAAGAGAGAAATAATGAGATGATTCCTCATCGTTTTTGTTTGCAAAGCAGTTGAAATGGTTGAAACAGGCTGAAACTCTAACCCTAAACCTAACACTAACCCTAAACCTAACCCTAACACTAACCCTGACCCTGACCCCAACCTTAATCTGAACGCTAACCCTGACAGTCACCAGTTAGCGCTGATACTGGCGTCGTTATGCAGTGTGCATTTAAATACATAGGGTAGCGAAGAGTTGTCCTAACAAGAAAAAATAAGCATTGTCCTAGTGCGAAAAAAAAGGCCTAGAATGTGTTCAAATCACATTTTTGAATATATTTCATGGCTGCACAAAATGTCTTGAGATTGGGTTGTGCTAGCCTGTGTTGATGTTTGTTAGATGATTGAGAAGTCTCCTCCAAGTTTTTCGAGCTGTCCAGAGATGTTGTATTAGTAGCAGTTCAAAAGATACAGAGGTACATCCTATGACTTGTGCTAACCCTCATCCTCTAAGCTTGGTAGCATTATGTGGATAACAGATAGTTTAAATTGCACAACATCCAGATTGTGCTGGATCAGTCTCTGGTCAATAGACCAATGGTGCATTGCTACATCATTAGTAACGAAAGACTTAGAGTTTACTATCTTGTGACATTAACATGAGGGCCAAACTTATACAGACTATTTGTAGGTCTCAAAAGCAGATACCTAACATGGACAAATGTATTGGGACACACCTCTTTTTCAGGGTTTGAGCTGGGCCCATTATTTCCTGTGAAGGATAATCTTAATGCTTTAGCATACCAAAACAATTTGGACATTACCATGCTCTGTGGAAAAAGTTAGGGGAAGAACCTTTTCTATTCCAGCATGATAGTGCACAAAAACACAAAGCAAGCTCCATAAAGACGTGGCTGGATGAGTTCAGTGTGGAAGAATTTGACCGGCCCACAATGAGTCCTGACCTCAACCCCATCCTACACCTTTGGGTTGAATTGGAACAGAGATTGTGAGTCAGGGCTTCTCATCCAACATCAGTGCCTGAACTCACAGAATGAATGGGCACAAATTCCCACAGAAACACTTCAATTAAAAGTATATGTAATTGAATGCAACAGCATTGAAACCAAGTCCCTGTTGGTGTAATAGTCAGACATCCCAATACTTTAGTCTTTGTAGTGTACGTCTGATTACAGTTTATAAAATTCTGGGACTATCAGTTTAGTAGTAAGTTGACCAACTGATTAATGGTTTAAGTGTAAGTTAGGATGTTAAGCTTATCCTACATTGAAAGCAGCTAGCATAGAACAAGCTATGCACAGAAATTCAGATATGCCACAAACACTTAACACTGAGTCACAGAGCCACTGAGCCACACTTTCCTGCGGGTTTGTTTTGTTTTGGCACTGTTGGACACATGCCTCCACATTACAATGGCCTGTGGTTGGTCACTTTGCATGTGAGTCAAATGGTCCCTTCTCATCATGTACGCAGTTCTTGGTTGCGTTAAAAAACAAAACATATGCAGATGTAACTGGAATGACTGGTTTGCAAGGCTACTCAAACCAGATTTTCAGTTAGCAAAGAATTTGTCAATTTCAAGTGTAAAAACTTTATAAAGGAAAAAATACAAATGAATGGTGCTTCAAAATAATTTCAAGTGGCAACAAGGGAATTGATGTTTAAAATGTGCCACCAGTGCATGTGGTCGCAGGGGCCAGACACTGTTTCAACATTCATTGTGGCCATTAGACAGAAATCACCTTACCCTCTGTATAACCAATCACAAAGCACTTGCCAATTATCAATTTCTAGGGTAAACACTCCACAATAAAGTGTTGCTGCTTTGTGGTGGTCTGGCGCCCTGCCCAGGGTGAATCCCTCCCTAGTGCCTGTTGGCCCCAGGGTAGGCTCTGGGTTCCCACGACCTAAGTGAGGTTACAGAAAATGAATGAATGAATGAATGAATGAATAAATGAATAAAGTAGTGCACGAAAAGTATTCCGAATTTCTGGTGTTTGTATTTTCTGTGTCTGAGCACAGGATTAATTAAACAATAGTTTTGTTATGTTTTGGGTTTTCTCTCAAATTAAAAAAACGATGTGAACCCTATTTGTGATGTGCTTTAAACCTGCGATTGCATTGGTGTAAAATGTAGAGTCAAATTCTATTACTTATTTAATCAAATTGCAATTGTTTAAAATGTAATAGCTTGTAATAGTTTGATGGTATGTAAGAATCACAAGGGTTGGTATTCAGGAACTAAAGATGTCACAGACCTCAGGTAAATGTCTTCTAAACTTGGCAGTATATATATATATATTTCAAACCCAATGTGCTGGAAAGCAGGGATAGAACAATGAATGTCACATCACTGTCAAGACAGCACTGTATTTAAATGTACTGGTTCTTTCTCAAATTAATGGTAGATTAATGAAGCATTTAAAAAATTTCCACTGCGTCTCATTTCTCGTTTAGCTTTTACGCTTTTGTTTTTATTTATTTCATTTTGGGTTTAATATGCTCAAACAACTTGTGTGACAATTGCTGTCTTGTGAAAGAAAACTTCTAGGGCAAAAAAAAAGACAGAGCAGCAGCAGCAAATCTTGCCAGCGCAGAAATGCTGCCTAAAATACCTAACTAACAACAGGCTTACAGAACTCCTATTCCCCAGCCCAGTTCACACTCATTTCCATGTGAACTGGGCTCTTGTGTGGCGGCTTGGATGGGCTGCGGAATTTGTTACGGTCTGACAGAGTGGCCAATATGACAAAAAAAAATTAATATCACAATACATATCACATTTTTTAATTGTTGTTGGAACATATACAGCATGCCAATAGTGTCACAAGTGCCAGATTTGTGAAGTGCCATTATAAATGCCATTTGAAAGTGGAAGAAAACAATCAGTTTTTAATGCAGTGTTTCTCATTCTGCATTTCACTACATCCAGGCATACAGTCTCAGACTCCCTGCACTGTCGGGATTCAAGCTTGAGATCTCCTGAAAAGGTCAGACCACTTGGGAGTCACTGCTTCGTTTAAATTGGAAGAATTATGCATGCGCTTGTTTACTCCCAGTATGCCCAGACAAGCACACTGAGACATAATGTACAGTAATAATGATATCATACTGTCATATTTCACACCATTAGTCCGGTTTCAGCGGGCTGAGGATGAACTGTGCCTTCAGTGTGCTATGCCATCTCCTGTGGTGTGCTATGGAGTTAGGTCAGTGGTCTGAACCACCGGGCAGTGGATAGGGAAAGCTTCTGGGAAGACTTAACGTAAAATGACCGAAGATTGGATGCCTTGCTTCTGTAGAGCATATTAAAGCTAAAGAAGTGGCCTCTTTTGGCCAAGTCAGCTCCTGCTCCTCACTGACATGTGCCATCTGCTCAGAACACTCTGTCATTCAAAAGGGGGAAGGTTATAAATAGGCAGTGAGCAAACATTCGAGGCCTAAAAGTTTCCTATGGCTGCGGGCCGGGCTCAGATTACATAATGGGATAATAACATGCATAGATTATAACGGATCCTCTTTATTTATCCATAATAATATTAGCCTGGCTAAAGTCAAAAGAGTCACCGACGTCCGTCAAAGTGAGTGGCAACAAGGGGAATGATGTTAAAAGCGTGCCACCGGTGCATCTTGACGCAGTTCTTGCTGTTTGCGTTGATTTTCGGTGGTCTCTCGCACTGGATAGTGTTTCTTACTTCGAGAACTTGGATTGATATGTTATACTTGCTCTTTGCCGTGATATTATTAAATAGTTGCTTGTGGGATCTTGTCTACTAAACAAAAACAATATACAAAAAGTAATCTGAGTGTTCAAAGAATGAGGATAAATAATTAAGAGTTTCTTTAAAGGAGCCAGACAATGTTGGAACGTTCTTAGTGTGGCCATTAGACAGAAATCACCTTATCCACTGCACAACCAATTACAAAGCACCAGTTGTGCTCGGCCGCCACGGGTTCTTTTTATAAAAGCTCAACCTTCAAGCGTTTCCACAAGAATTAAAGGAATTTACCATCCGCACAAAAGTCGCGGATTTGTTGCAGTTCATATAATTTTGGTTTTGGCATCGCAGTAATTTGCAAGCGTGCACTTCAAATGAAATGGTTTCGTGCAAAGGAGCTGCATGTTGTGTGTGTGGTGGACGCTTGTCTGGAGTAATTGAGGTCATTTGATATGCGCCATTTGAGGGTCCAGCCCTTTCACATAATGTAGTGTTCTGACATGTGTAGCAACCCACGCCATGCCTCCTACTATGCCCTTAAATGTACCTCAGACTGTGAGCAATGATTCTGGAGGTGAATAACGCTGTGAAGTTTTTCGCTAAGTAATTGCCCTATCACAATAACTCTCCGTTTATTTGACTGAACATGGTGTTCTGGCCATCAGGAACAGCAGTGGTTGTGCATTTTGGTCAATTTACAGGATCCTGTGGTGTATTGAACACATGCTGTCAGTTTTGCGGACTTATTGTGCTAGGATGATCAGTTGTTCTTTGGGCCAAAATGGGATATGGAAGGATAGTGGGGGTGATATAAATTTAACTAGATCTACTAGCCTATGTATTTCTCTTTGTCTTTCTCTTACTGTCTTCCTTGAAAATGGAAGACAGTATAGACATTCTTTTAAAAGTGGTTGCATACTGACAGCAGCTGCAGGCTACTATGCTGGTATGTCATTAGAAATAGAATGTCTGTAACAATGTAGTAGACGTGACAACAGATTTTTGGCAGAAACGTCTTTTCCTTACAAATGTAAGCTCTTTCCAAAGGTCCTCATTAATAAAAAAAAACTGGGCTACAGTTTCGAATCCTAACTTAGTAAGTTTAGCAGCCTAGAAAGTAGTCGGACATATATGAATAAAAGTATTGGGACACCTGACCAGTATGCCAAAGGTGACTTTAATAACATTACATTCAAATACATAGACTTCCATATGGACCCACCATGCAGCTACAACAGTTTCTGTGGGAATTTGTGCCCATTCATTCTATAGAGCATTTATGAGTTCAGGCACTGATGATGGATGAGAAGGCCTGGCTTGCAATCTCCGTTCCAGTTCACACCAAAGGTGTTGGATGGGGTTGCGGTCAGGGCTCTGTGCACGGCAGTCAAGTTCTTTCACACCAAACTCATCCAGCCATGTCGTTATGGACCTGTTTTTGTGCACTGGGGCACAGTCATGCTGGAATGGAAAAGGGCCTTCCCAAAACTGTGTCCACAAAGATGGAAGCACGACATTGTCCATTGTCTTGTTATGCTGAAGCATTAAAATTGCCCGTCACTGGATGTAAGGGGTAAACCTAAGCCCTGAAAAACAGGCCTGTCCCAATACTTTTGTCAATATAGTGAATGATTGGCAAGACACTTTTGCCAGTGTCTTAACATACTGTAAGAAATTGCAATACATATTTTACACAATGTCCCATAAACAACAAAAAGATTAACAGTATTTGAATAAAAACCAGGACACAAAGCTGAAATGCAAGCCTGTCCCAGAAGATACAGGATACCTGCTCGCTCCGTATTGTGGGGCATTTAGTGAAGAAAATGGTTTCATATATTCAGAAGTCTTGACAACATGCATTCACATAATGGATAACACAGTCCTGGTTACCATCTGAACAATAGCTAAGCAGCATCTATTGTCCCTATTTATGTATACTGCAAAAAATGCCTTCTCAACCACAAGCCTGCTTCCACCCATCAGACAAGCCTCAAACCTCCAGGGCTCTATTGCCAGACCAAGAGACCAGCCCAAAAAACCCAGGAGAAATGAACTGCCCCCAGGCATGGGTCCATCCCAACGGATGGAGGCCTCCCGAAGTTCCTAGCTTGTCCTTTGCGGAGGTGGTGGCAGAAGGCCAATCTCTGGCTCAAGTCCCAGAATCGGAACATTGTGGACGTGCCCTGGCACAAGGTTGTGGTGGACACAGAATGTTCTTCAGGCTATTTACTCTTCAGCCTCGCAAGTCTTAACCCTATATGCTATTGTGCTCTGGCCTTGGAGGATGATGGATTTCAAAAAGCTAAAACGAGATCTAAGAAACCAACGTGAGCCTGGGGCTTGTCAACAACTGACACTTTTAACAAGTTACAATTTGTTTTAAAGACTCAAAGGCTAATGTAACACCATTTGATATCCTGCCCTACAACATGTTGTTCATCAAAGCAATTTAACCTAAGTAGCACTAACTCATTTACATTGTGTTGTTGGAAAACTACTGACGCAGTACGCCCTTAGTCTGTACACTTCAAATACTCCTGATCTAACCAAGACTTGTAATTTTACTTCTAGCCTAAACATCTTCTTGATTTTGTTCTGAGAATAAGGTACTATATCAGAGCTGATTTTTTGCTTTTATATAGTGTATTAAGATTGTTTTTAAATGTTTCCCTATTTCTAGAGACAAGTGACTAGAAACAAGTGAAATTATCTGGCAGTGCAATAAGATATATTTACACTTGGTAAGATTTCTTGAAATTGGAAAAAATATCTTAAAATAATCATAATATAAAAAAAGTCTGCTCTTATATAGTATATAATGCTCAAAACAAGATCAAGAATACTTTTAGGCTAGAAACAAGATTGCAAGTAATAGATCAGGAGGTTTTTCCGTAGAGAACAGTGAAGTTTGAGGACTATGGTGAGGGTAAAGATCTTGGCTGAAGCTCATTTGGTACAGAAGCCACACTGTTCCTCTTTTACTATGTTTGGCAATGTCTACCTTGAATTTGAATGAATCACAGAGGGTTCATTTTGCAAGTAAATGTACAGAATGTATAACCAGTTCTGTGCAATTCTTTGACAAAAAAGGCAAAACTGGCTAAATTAAATGAAAAGAATGAGTAAGTTTTAGAGAGACTTTTAATATCAAATGAAGATTATATTGCTTGCCAGGCAAAGAGCTATATGAAAACTTTTTTTGTTGCTCTATTTTGCATTTGTAATGCTTTTAAAGGAGAGAAAATTACATTGAAGTCTTAGCTTGCAAATGTCAAAACCCGCAAATTAATAAATCAGTTTCTGTTCGAGGTTTGATGAACAGTATAGGCCTTCACAAATACATTCATTAGCAAGGAAACACAGGTATAGTCATTTTGCCATACATTTGTCGTTTCTTTTTGTCATAGATTTGTCGTTTCTTTTTAATGTTACTCACCTAAGCAACCCAGTGATAAATTCAGTGGCACTTTCCATTCAATTAAAGATTCCTCTTCATTTCCTTTCATTGAATGCTTTTATTTCCTACAATTTTCTTTCTTTCACGCATTCCTTTTCATTTACACTACCCATAAGAACAACCACCCAGATAAATCTGGGACTAGGGCATGCCCACATTAATAGAATGTTTGAGCGACAATGAAAGCTGCTTTCTGAAGTTTGAGGAGTTTATTGTCAACAGGAACAGAGCTGTAGACACCGAGCATCTGAAGCCCAGAGGGAATTAGCACATGCAACAGGACTGCTGATGTCTGACCACAATTATACCCGTTCTAGACACCTCTCATGTGGCTGCCGCCGCAACCACCCGCATTCCAGAGTGTCCAAACATTTTGACCAGTCGAGCTGTGCCTGGCACCCACCGCTAAAGTCTTAATGGTTTCACTTGCTGCCACCTGTGCACTGACCAGCATATGTTTTTCATTAAGCCTCTGTCAGTCAATAGGATCAACATGTTTTTTCTACACTAATGTGTAGTCACTATTTGTTGTTGGGATGGCGGCTATAAAGAACATACCAGAACTACGCAGCTCCATGGATTTCGACCATAAATTTGATCACCATGATGCATAAAACCAGAATATGCCAAACTGCTGAGATCCTCTGTTTTGCCTTAGAGAATATTTTTTTACAGCCCCCCCCCCATTGCCTTTAATTTGATAGATAATCAATGACGACCTCAGTTGGGTCCTGCTGAGCACAGGAGAAGGATCTTAATTGAATCTGACAATAATTTTCACATCATTCTCATGCCCTGTCTCCAATGCCATTAGTGACATTCTTGTGCTAATGGTTGCCATGACAGCATGAGCAATGCTCATTAATGACCTCAGCGGTTGTAACATTCAGAACAATCTTTTCTCCCATTTCCTTTCTGTCTGTTCCTACATTTGCCTTTCATTTTTGAACTCCAGATTAATTCTAGTGAGCATTTAGAGGGAGCGTTTTGAGATGGTAGGTGGTACAATCTGGAGCTGGTACAAGACATGCCCGTACTTACCAGGGACAAAAGTGAAGCGCTCAGTCACGGATGACTGTGCTGTACAATTGCATTCATAAAACTAAATAAGAACTAAATGATTTTTTCCTCTTTTTTGGGGCTTGAGTCTTTCCTGGGATTGCTGTCCCCTTTTTCTTGGGTCTCTCTCGCTTTCTTAATTGCTTTCTTTCTTGTCGCTTGCAACTATTGTCTTTTTTTTCTGTTCCCTTCCTCCTTCTTCCCACTTTTTGTCCTTGACTACTAAATTTGAGATCTAGCAAACATTTAAAGGGACATTTCAGTGATTTAGTACCACCAGCCCAAGCCACAGATGACCCAAGGAAAAAGTATAGCCAGTTACAGTTTTTCGGGCCATACACAAAATAGTCTGTTGTTGCACCGAGACAACAATATTAGTGCCTGCCAGAATGGATCTTTCTCCTTTTGGCTCGAGTCCGGTTGTCCCCCTTGGATCTCTCCTAGTGCTTGGCCCCCTTTTAGTTGCCTTCCTCGCTTTCTTGATTGCTTTGCTTCTCGTCGTGTCAGACTATTGTTCTTAACCGCCTCACCACCCTCCCCACAGCAAAGGGTCTCATATGGACACGGTGGCTCTTATGAGAAGTCTATTCTTACCAGATCAGCATAGCTGTGTGAAAACAGACGGCACAAACAAGCATCTGTTGTGGACAGGGCAGTGTTTTCATTGTGGCCAGGCTTTATTTAACGGGCAGTGCCGCTCGTGTCCCGTGGGGTCCTTCCAAGAGTGGGGGGGTGAATGCCGCTCTCCTCTTCTGGGGACAAGTGTGGTGGTGGAAGTGTGGCAGACCCTTTTTCGAAAGGCCTGTAAACAACAAGGACAGTCTGGCCCTGCAGTCACATTTCACTTGCCAAAGACTTCCGGCCATGGTGGCCAAGAGAACGGGCCGGGATGGTGGCTTTTGGTCAGAGGAGCAGCTGGACCGGAGCGTAAATTTTTTCACACACCCCCACAAACACGGTCCCTCCTCACTGTGGCCACCAGTAAAATACACACTGCCCCACCCATGCAGCTTGGACGCATTAAAGAGTCTCTGGGCCATAGGCCGAGACCAGCAAGGAAAAAGAAGTTGATGCTGGACACAGTTTTCTCGTTGTAGTTGACGCCGATTAGCCGCTTTGTGTTTGATAAGCTGGTTTTGTGCGACGACATAAGCAACCACTCCTTGCCTCAAAATCACTTAACCACTGAAACATTCAAAATATACCCTTTCTATTGTTTCACACTCATCAGAGAGACTACTCTGTTATTACAGAAGTGCTGCAGCGCTGATTTGCTGCTTTTCACAGCTGTGCTTCTCAAAGGAAGACCCGGTTTTAAGAAACAAGGCATTGCTTTTGGGTCAATGAAAGCAAGACAGTGTCCCTAACAGTCTATGCAAAAGAATGAAGAATTTGATAAATTTTTGGAAAAGCTTTACTAGATTAAAATCGTACTTTTTTGTGTTACATTTTGAAGTTTATTAGGTTGCCAGATGTTTACCTTGCTTCAAACTAATACTAATGGTAGGGTAATGATATCAGTGGTTCTAGAAGCAGTAACATATCATGCAGGTCAATAGTGGGAGGCGTGGGACATCACAGAACACATAAAAGCATCCATTAGGAAGCTGCATTAGGAAGTTCGGTGGTAGGTGTCTCAGCATAGCTGGATTTTAAGACTGACTGCAGCTATCCTGACATATGGAACTATATCTGCTGGGGGAATAATGCTCCATCCAGAGTGAGTCCCTGCTTCCTGTTCATTGACCCCAGGGTAAGGTAAGGAAAGATAAGATAAGATAAGATAAGATAAGATAAGATAAGTCCCTTCTTTGGATTCAGACTGGATCTGCTGTACTGAGTCCTCTGATTTGACTCGTAAGTACAAAAAACAAAAGGCAAAGAGTTCGATCTTTCGCCTGTTCTGTCATAAATTGTGGGAATAAAGCGATGAGAGTTCTCTTGTACATGGATTTACTGGACACACTCATTAGACAGGCTCTAAAGGGCAGAGACACTGACCCAGCATTCTAATGTTAGCAGTTGTTTTAGAACAGGCGTGTCAAACTGGGTTCCAGGCCACTGCCCTGCAGAGATTAGCATTTCACACTCTCAATTCAGTCCATGACAGTCTCACTAATTAGCTGATGAGCTGAATCAGGTGTATTTAACCCTTTCAGAGCAGGTTCTTTAATAAGGTGAGTGTTTTTTTTCCCCTTCTTCTGCGATTCCACATGAATATTGTAGAATTTCTTTGTTAATAGAAACTAAGTTGATGATGGCAACTGTTATATCATGATACAGAACTCTTTGGTCTCTAACATCCTAATTAGATTTTTGTTCTCCCCAGGGACCAGCCAGAGATCATCATATGTTTGAGATTATTCTCGTCAAAGGGTTAATGAGACAGAACACTCATATCTGCAGTTGTGGTTTAATATCTGACATGGTTTACAATGTTTAGGGGGAAAAAATATATAAAATGAATAGGAACAGTATGAATAGGGTAACAGTCTAGAACAGTGTGAATAAGGAGAATATTCTAGAACATGGTGAACAGAGAATATATTCTAGAATAGTGTAAATGGGAAATACATTCCAGAACACTGTGAACAGGAATAAAATTATAGAAAAGCCTAAAGACCATTCTAGAACATACCCGAACAGAGAAAACATCCTAGAACAGTGTTAAGAGGGAAACATTCTAGAACAGTGTTAAGAGAGAAAACATTCTAGAAGAGGATGAAGAGAGAAAACATATAGAACAGTGTGAAGAGAGAAAACATACTAGAAGAGGATGAAGAGAGAAAACATATAGAACAGTGTGAAGAGAGAAAACATACTAGAAGAGGATGAAGAGAGAAAACATATAGAACAGTGTTAAGAGAGAAAACATTCTAGAACAGTGTGAAGAGAGAAAACATACCAGAACAGTGTGAAGAGAGAAAACATTCTAGAACAGTGTGAAGAGAGAAAACATTCTAGAACAGTGTGTAGAGAGAAAACATTCTAGAACAGTGTGAAGAGAGAAAACATTCTAGAACAGTGTGAAGAGAGAAAACATTCTAGAAC
>JBBMFX010000037.1:7476989-7488848 GCA_037832545.1 Rhabdalestes septentrionalis | reverse complement strand
ATTCAACCGAAGGCATTTAAAAGCACTTGCTTTCAACTATTAAGTGCTGCATTCAACATATAATGTTTAGCCCCTATGTATCTGATTATGGTATTTTGAGTTAAAGAAATGTCAACAGACATTTAGAGTAATTGTAAAACCTGCGAGGCGGGATAAGGAGCTGACTAGACTCATATTTTGTTAAGCTGATATGTGCAGAAAGCAGTTGCTGTCAGTTTTGGGGCTGAGTTATCAGTCACATCATTTTTGCAAAGGAATGCAAGCCCAAAAGAGACTTCTTTCATCTTTATACTGCCGCTTCAATGATATGACATGATCTGACGATTGTGTTGTTTTTGCAAGAAAGTCACAAAATGAGCGAGGATTCACTCCAACATTTGGAAGTGGAGCGGGTGTGAAAAAAGGTGAGCATTACTCTTGCAGTACCACATGGATATGATGGCAATTTCTCATCAAAAATGTAAGGACATGAGTAGGTGTCTTACAGTACAAAGGGAACATGAGTAGACATATGGATTCTCCAGCAATGCTGTTGGCTGAGAAATTCTTTGGACGTGTGATATTTCACACTTGTACAAGTGCACAGATTTTATCCTTTTAGGCCAGACTTTGACTGAATACGTCTTATGTTTGACAATAGAAAATCTTGGAAGCATGAAAAACATACTTTATTAAAAGTAGTGTGCATATATTATTGTCTACAAATGAACACCTAAAACTCTGTTAAAGCTACACAATATGGGCAAATGTATTATGACGGCTGACTATTACACCAACACAGACTTTATACGGAGTTGCCCCCCCTTTGCATCTATAACAGGAGTTTGGAGTTTTTGTGGGAATTTGTGCCCATTCATTCTGTAGAGCATTTATGAGGTCAGACACTGATGTTGGACGAGAAGGCCTGGCTCCAGTTCATCGTTCCAGTTCATCCCAAAGGTGCTGGATTGGGTTGGGGTCAGGGCTCTCTGTATTACAGGCTGTAAGGCTGTCAATCTAGAAAATCAAGAGCATGATGCATACTTTTACAGACATCCAGAGAGGCCAGTAGTTCCTCTCTCCATGATGGATCACAGCCTGCAGAAGAGCAAGATGCTGTCTGTTTCCTTTTATCCATTATTCCTTTTATGTTCATTATATTGTTTTGATCTGTAAGTAGGAAAGTCTCCTGGAATATGAATCCCGGCATGTTTGTATGTAGTGTATATGCATTGTTCAGCTGTTATTTCCACTGCTGTATTTGTATATAATGTTGCTAGAAATAAAAAATAATAATTAAATAAATAAATCCTGCTCACCTACCTGTACACCTAACAATCATTCAAAACTCTTAGTAGCCAGACAACGTGGGCGCTCGGTAATATCCGCGGTGTGCGGGTCAGATTATTTCTGTTTCATTAAAGTCAGCAAATTAAATATCAGGGCCAGAACAGGAGCTTCGTACTCTCTTAATTATGTCTAATAAATCTGGCTCCTAATTGCCCCGGGGGAGAGGAGGGACTGCTAGGTAATGGAGGGACTGGAGTAGCACTTTAGTATTTGTTATTCTTCTTTCATAGATTAAGCAGGCAGACTAAATGTGGGCGATTGTCAAGGCGTTCACTGTGTTTGTTTATGTCTTCGTTGCTGGGGGGGACTGGCGTTCTAACTAAGAGCTGGCGAATTCATGCTAATTTGACATGTTTGCTTAGTGCGGAAGCGCGATGCAGCCGCAATCTACCTTTGCTCTGGCATGGGTTTGTGGGTATTTTTGACTGCAGACGACAATGAAGTTCAGACGCTGCCTCGTTAAAGGATTGCCCACCTCAAGTCAACTGCACGGACGATAATAGTGGCAGGGGACGTAGACATTCAGACAGGCTAATTAGGCAAACTTAAAGACTGCTATGTCTCTATCTGCTTCGCCGCATGTCATTTCCATGGAGTCCTTCGATATTAATAAATGTTTTAATTGTCTTATTTCGCTTTTCTACCCTTCTACTCAGACTGTCAGGTTAAATGAAATAACCAACTAGCCAGCTACTTTAAGTTGAAATGGCCAACTGGTCTCCAGAAGAAATTCTACATACTTTGCTGTACTGTAATGTAGTATAGAAAATATACCATATAGTATGTGCTAAAAGGGAACAGTGCATTTCAACTTTGTGTTGCATGTTATCTACTCAAACAACTATGTAAATGTACAGTGTAATGTGTAGATTGTTACGACTGGGGACAATTATGTTAGAAGGCCGCTAGAGGCCATCCTTTTTCTCTATTTGTTTTTTTGGGTTTTGTGATTTTGTGACTTTTATTTTGATATACTGAGTACACCGGGTTTGAGTTAGTCTTATGAGTTTCAGCTTATGAGTTTTCTGTGTGTCCTTAATTCCTTGCATCCTTTATGTGTTGCTTTTTGGTTTACTCCTGTCTCTATTAAAAGCGTGGTAAAAAAAAAAAAATTGTTGTGAGATCCTGGCTCTCATGCCACTTTTTGGTTTCTTGTTTTTGTTAAATAAAGTGCAATGCATTTCAACTACCCCTGGTGTGTGCTGCCTGTCCCATTTGCCTGGAGAAGGAGAGGAAGAAGGAGATCTGACATCAATATGTCACATATGATATGTCACATGTGTCTCTGCATTTAACCCATTCATCTAGTGAAGCCTAGGGCAGTCAGCAATGCAGTACCTGTGGAGCAGAGTGTAGTGATGGTACCTTGCTCATGGGTACTGCAGTGGTGCCATTGGCATTCCTGGTGTTCAAACCCACAAATTATTGATCACAGCGACAACTCCTTCAACACCAGCCCACCATCTGCAATATGATCAAGGTGTTGATGTAATTTCCACATTAGACTAATAAGGTTATTTTTGACGGTTTACTGGGAAATTACTTGTTGACTTAGATATGATCAATCCACATGAAGCTTGGTACGCCTGTAGCCCCAGATGACTTATAAAGCGTAAGAGGTTTGTGTGCCCTTTTGGATACCAACAGCAAAAAATTAACATGCATAGAGGCTGTTTTGCATTTATAGATTCTTCATACAGATGCTGTTACCCAATTTCAAACCAATCGACCACAAGCTTCAACAAGTTCTACTTGGTTCTTCTAAAACAATATGGCCTAACTTCAAAATTAATATTCTGTTTAAGTCCTTACATCTCACATTAACAAAATTCACCTGTTAAAGCAGACAAATCATTCAGCCTGAAAAATCTATGAAAACGTCTGAGGAATTTCTCTTTTAGTGCTTGATTGTCAGAGAGGAAACGCATATAGAAATATGTATATAAGCTTATAAGAGAATTTGTGATGTACGAAATTGTGCACAGCAAATTAAGTGAACGAATGAAGTGTCAAGATGCCCAGTGTTACCAAAAAATAATACATCTGTATTCCTATTTCTTGTTAGAGTTTCCATTGACAGGTTTGTTGATGCTTAGTATTGTTCCGCAAAAACAATCTCTCTTCCTGTGACCACAAGTGAGTCAACTCTTTAGTTCTCCTTCTCGGTTGCCATCTGAAAGGATTCAGTCTGCACTCTGGATTTTGACTCATCAAGCTGTGGATTCTGGATAGTTGTGCGGAGTGAACCCATTTTCTAAGGTTGTATGATAAAATGGGATGTATTAGTTGTAGTTACTCATGGGCGTCTGCCAAATGAATCAGAACGATGCTAGACATCAAAAGAGAAGGCCAGTTTTGCAGATGTGCTGCTGTTGGCCAAGAGTTGATCTTCATTGTAGCTTTTGTGGTGACTGTGCTGATCAATGACACACTTGTAAGATACGTATGCTTAAAATAATCATTTCAAATTAAACAGGTGAATAAGCATTTCAATATTTAAATCATTAATGACAATGATTTGAATTGTCCCTGACCTGTTTAGTGAAGCAAATGCTACTTAATACCTTTGTATAAAGCATCACCCCATGAGGAAGATGCTTTCAGTCACTTGCACCCACAACAGTGTCGGGAAAGTTTTCAAGGTAAGCATTCCATCTCGAATTCAGAGAAGCAATACAGTTGATTGGAGACGTTCTAATTCTAAGAAAGTTTCAAATCAGGACACAGAAGACTACTAAGAGTTTCTTTTGTGCAGTTAATTCAACTTTTTCATTTCCTGCAAAAAAAATAATGGGTCTTCGGGGCCTATTTAGCCATTCTGTGGAGTCCAATGAGCGAAAAAGCTTTTTATGGGTTCAGCCAGCTCCATCAGGCCTAACTGCCCCTCATCTGAGGCTATGAAACAGCAGGATGGGAAAGAGGAGGGATTTTTTGGGAGAAATCCATAGAGTCAACTTTCAAAAACCACTGGGCAGTTCTACTGTGCCATAAAATGTTTCTTTCATTTTGTAGTTGCCCAAGGACCACTTGAGAAACTTCTTTTTAATATTTTTGCCCATTTCTTCTCCTTTGCTGCACTTTATTGGCTTTATTTTGTGTATCACTCGAGCCTAGAATCACGCTAGTTATACTATAGCACAATCATATATGACTAGGTAAATCTGAGGAAAATCTTCATTTGATACATTTTTTATTTGATTTGACTATTTTTTTCAAATGAATGTTTGCTGATTTATATATTGTACATCCTTGGAGTACTTTCCTACTGTCCTACTGAATTCATTTTATTGCATCTGTAACAAATTCTTACATTAAAATGACCTCCCACTCCACGTTTATGTATCCATATCAGCACTGGCATGTTTGTACAGGAAATATCAGATGTTGGTAGTGATGCACAGTTCTCATGTTGGTGCATCCCTAAATTATACAAGTGCTCATAGCGAAATTGCCTGTATTTTAAGGACAGCTCAGTGACTTCATTGCTCCAGGGATCTGTTCTGTGTGTTTTAATTTGCATCATAAGAATCATCTTAAATAAGTTATAAATACATCAATCTTACCTTCACAAGGCAAAGAAAAAGATGCATATTTTATAACTGAGCAGTGAGAAATGACATCATGTACAGCACATCCTTCATATAATTTCAAGACAAGAGCCACTTCATTCTCACCGACGAGGTAAGTAGTCTCAAGCGTTACGGTAATGTCTTAGAACGTAATGTTCCCTCAGCCTCATAAGTAAACCACTTTTCTCCTAAGCCACACTTATTGGTCTTTGACATTGTAATTACAGCGAGTTGTACTGTGTTGATTATGAGAATATAACTAGTCACAAGAACTGCACAAGAAGTCAGCATGGCCACTTACTAAGGGAGTCTGTGCACCAGGGCTGCCCGCATACAAGTACTCTTCCTGATGCTTATTGGAGCTCTTCACACAGAGTACACTCTCAGTCAGATGTTTCAAAGTCTTTTTAATACTAATTAGCATATTTGGATGTTGACATTTGTGACAGTACATCTTGAAAATGATACCAAATTGCAGGCATCTTCTCCCTTTGTTGTGATATCAAGATTCAAAAGCACCTGAACACTTCAGCTGTTTAAATCTCTTCTAAATGTATATGTAACAGCATATTCTACCCGAAGTATAAGAAAATTGAATTTTTTTTATAATACTGATATTTTCTTATAAATCTACCCGAAGTATAAGAAAATGCTGATTTGTTTTATGCTGATGTAGATATTTAACTCAATCTGAAAATCAACCATTTTGAAAGAAGGCTAGATGTCCACATTTGAATGGTGGTGTATGTTCAGCTTATTCTGAAATTCATGGGACCTGGCTTTGACCCTAAACTTCAGTGGGATCCCAATCCCTACTGGGCAGACTCGTGCCCGGCTCAGACTCCCCCAGTACCTGTGAAAATAAACCAGGTCGCCGCTCATCAGGCCCTCTCAGCATCCCAAGCCCTGTTAACACTCCAAACATTCAGAGTCATCCACCATGGCCTCAGCCACACTCTTTAAACACTTGTTAAACTTGCGCTTTTCCCCAGCAATGTCAACAGCTCCCAAGCACCCCATGGGGAGTGGCCCTGCAGCTCCGACTCGGTGGAGCAGTGAAAGGAAACGAACAGAAAGGCTGGACAGCACTACCCCCACCCCCTCTTCCTGATTCCTTTGCATGAAGGGTCTGATTGAGAGAAGGGCGAGAAAGCCGTGCAACCACGGCAACCTCTGTGCCACTGACCCTTGAGGTGAAAAGCCCCAAACTAGACTACAGAGACCAGGGATCACTGTTATTTGCCCATTACCTGTGATGACTTGGCAGCGTTGCACAATCTGAATGGAAAGACTGCGCCATGAAATGAGCCAAACCTGTCTGCACGCTCTTCTCACAGATGGATGGTGAAAAGCAACCAAAGACGGACCATGGCCTCCTCAAAGACTGCTGACCTTCTCTGGAAACTGAGGTCTGCTGGGTTTTCCATTGTTGGAAAGCTGCAGAGGAAAAGGGTAGACCACCGTCAGAGGTGTCTGCACAGATTATCACGAGGGCCCAGGGTGTCGCCCCATCCAAGTGCCCCGTAATGCTGAGATTGCACAGGCTCTTAGGCACGGAATAACTCAAACTTCTCCTTAAAGAGCAAGTGAAGAGAGCCAAGGTGCTTCTGGACTCCACAGGCTACTGCGCGTTGCTGTTCCATTGCATCATTGCTAGCCCGCCTTCTATTGTGTTTTCTCAAGACCATCACCAGAGAAACCAGCTACCTAATTGGCCATATGTTCCCTAAATGACCTATGAATTCTTTTTTTTAATGTATTTCTAATAGCCAGGAATTCAAATCCCCCAATCCGACTTATTACAGAACAATCAGGAACTAAGTAACAATTTTTTTTAAAAAGTCACAGAACCTAAATTTTCTATAACAGGCATGGCATGTTACAAAGAGACAACTCGGCCGTTCATCTTGATGGGAGCCTGGAGGAAGACGTTGCGATTGCCAGAGGAGCGGGAGAAAAAGAGAGGGAGAGAGCGCAGGGCCTCTGCTTACATAAACAACCAGCAAATTGACTTTGCCTCTGTTTTTCCAGCCTTTAATGATGTTTTTTCGCCTTCCCCAACATTACCAGAGAGAAGAGTAATTCATTCCAGGATCTGCAATAATAAGGCGCTCCCAGCCTCCCCTCCGCCTCCCCGGAAACAAGCGAAATCGTTCTAGAAGGACAGGAGAGGTGAACTTAATGGAGGAAATCATTTAGACATTACAGTCATTTTAATGTACTTATGTCTGCTTAAAATCACCCCTGGAGCAGCTCGCTGTTACAAGTCAGCCAGAATTAAAGCAGTCGGGCAGAAGCTTTTAGAAGCGGTGACGGCACAGGTGACTGTGAAGGATGGAGTTGTCACTTTCCTCCACCACTAAACGCTGGGGAATGTTCCTAACTCCAGCTCAGCGGCAGCTTATTCTTCTGGCTTTTTTTTCCGCCCTGCTTTGGCGAAATTTGAGAACTGTCAAGTCAACTGTTAGATCTGAAATATGGCATCTCTTGCATTGCTTTCCGCAGAGCAGGTTTCCGTATGCCTTTGTATGACCGTTCATTTTCCCCATAGCCTTATTTCACTACTGTACAACCATTGTGTTTGCGCCCAAGAATGTGCTGTGAATTTTAGATGCAACAGTGTCACAAAACTGGCAGCGAAGACAAATGGCGGGGCAGTTTTCAGCCAGTTCTTTGAGTCATCACAAACCTTATTTCTCGGGAAGCGCGCGGCGCAACGCTAGTCCTCTCACTTCTCATCTCAGCCATTCTATAATGCTTATTCAGCACCATATATTCATTTTATTTGTCAATTATGGGTTCAGGGACGGCAAAATAAAGCACTTAGGCAGCTATATTAGCTTACTCACTGCCCAATTTGGGCATTGTTTCAACACAACCTTTGCCAATAATAAAGTGAGAGCCAATCAAAGCAAATAGCCCAGCGGATCTTTACCGTATAATTGGGATTCATGTAATCATTAACCTTGGCGCAGAGCAGGGAAGTTAATGAATCAAATCAATACTTCTCTCCTCTGATCCGTAATTATTTGAAAAGAGATGAAAAATTAAACAGGCCCGGCCTATGAGGTTATCATGCCATGCAATTAGCTCGCCGGAGGGAGATTATGTTACCTAGATACCATCAGGGAAGTGTAATTTCTCTTTCAGACTAGAGTTTTTTAATGAAGAGCGCAATTACCTAAATAGGTCAGCAGAAGACATGCAGGCAGTTTTCATCCTTACCTGTGAGGAAGAGATTTACAGAGAAGGAAGATGGGAAGAGAAAAAAGAAGATGATAGAGGCAAGGAGGAGAGAGAGAGGAAAAAAAGGTTTCCTTGGTATAGCCTAGGTGTTGTAACATGCACACCTTGCCTCCACCCTTTGGATATTGTGCATATGTGAGATTCTCATTAGCTTTTGAAGACGAGAGAGCATTGCAAGACATCAAAAAAGAATAAAATTCATTATGCAGTGTGGATGTTTGTGAAATAAACAGAGGTTTTTATATTTATTGTGTGGGGACCGCATATAACAAATAAGCAGAGACAGTAGCTCCCCGTATAAAATGCGTCTGTTTACCTTACCTTTATTTTTCTGACATTTTTTGACACTATTTTTGACATTTCATAGACTTTGGAGAACAGAATCTCATTTTGCAGGCTGTGCTCCGCCGTGTGCCCACTTTGAACTATTTTTCAAATGTGGGTCAATAAAATGTTTCTGTAACACCTCTTATGTATCCGTATTTCAATATGAATGCATACGTAACACATATAGATCTGGTTATATGGCTGTGTAATTGCTTTTACATGCATAACACTTTATAAATCAAATGTATTTGATTTGATGAAGCCCAATAAGTAATATAATATCTGTTCATGAGGAAATAATACTGTATTGCACTGTAAACATGTATAAAAATGTACAGCATTTTTTATAAATGGTTTGGATAATGGATGGACGAATGAGCCCCTAAAGGCTTTAAATGAAGTAACAAAATCACATCTAACTCATGACTCACAAATGGTCTGTCTAAGCAATGCGCATCAGATATGAAACTCTGCTCCACCTGCCAGTGCAAGAACAGTTCTCAAGAATATTATCGAGCCATTGCTGAAAGTTGTGTTAAAATATATCATTTTTTAAAAAGACAGAACGTTATAATGAACAGATCCAAAGAACAGCTGTCAATGCAAACAAATCAATCACCAACTCAAAGGCACAGCTAGAGTCTCAGCCCAATTCCTCTAAATGAGTTAATAATGCAGATTGCTTAATCAAAATCATCATCATGTATTCTTGATTCACTGCCAACATGATTACTTGAACAGATAATGCCTAATGTCTCTGAAGCCCTGCTTGTTATAATACATGTTCTTAATCTCAGTTCACTAATCATTTATGTTTGCACTCATGATGCAGATCAACTGTATTTTTATTTAATAATATATACAAACAAGTTTTTTAGTCTGGATTTAGACCACTTAGTGAAAAGTATCCATTAGTCTTATGTTAACACACCACAGTTCACAGTGTGAACAGCACACAGTTCTTCACTGTATTTAACCCATTCACCCAAGTGAAGTAGTGAGCAGCCAGGAACACAGCTCCCGGGGAGCAGTGTGTGGGGACAGTGCTTTGCTCAAAGGAGCCTCAGTGGTGCCGCCAGCAGTCCTGGAATTTGAACCCATGACCCTCTGATCACAGGGGCAACTCCCTAATCATGAGGGCACCAGCTGCCCCTAGCACTGAAACAACACTGACTAGAGTCATGAAGGATTTAATAATGTCTTTCAGTCTTACTGTTCTTGTCGTCGCTATTGTTACTGTTCTGTCTTCACTATTCAGGAGACTGTAAAACAGTGATCCACAACCTTTTTTGCGCCACGGACCATTTTCATGTAAAACAATATGTTCACGGACCGGTATGGATACAACCAAAACCGAAATGCATATAAATACGAAGAAGCTACCCAGTCTTTTGTTTTTGCTTGTTTTTGATAGTGTATGGGCAAAATATTTGATGTACCGCATCATGTGACCGAGACAAGCATTGTTTTGTTTTGTTTTTGTTTTTGATAATCAATAAAATATGTTTATTCTGTCTTTCTGTGAGGCCTGGCACCAGATATCTCACAGACCAATACTGGTCCACGGCCCAGTGGTTGGGGACCCTTGCTATAGATTCGAGCAAGATATAGGGGTTGCTTTATATAAAAATGTTTGTTCTTTTCTTACCAGAATAATGTATGGTTTCAACTATTCTGTTTCTACATGCTGCGGCTTAGAAATATATGGTATTACTGTTATGCTAATGCTAGTCATCTCTATACACATGTTGAATCAAACTAAGCCTATAGTCTTGTTAAAATAATGGATGAACAACTTTCTGCAACTTATTTCTACCACAAGACATTCTTTTACTTGGAACTATGGCAGAGAAAAGTACACTCTCAGAATTAACTCTGATTCTAGATGGTCGCTCACTTATGGCCAGCACAACTTTCAGCAACCAAAGTGTGATCTCGAACTCAAATCTGTCTTTTGATGTAGTTGAGAAGCTGCTCCATGCCTTTATAACTTCAAGGTAGGTGGGATGATGGGATGTTCTTGCAATAAATTGCAATGTGCATCTTGCAAATTTCTCTCAACACTTCACGGGCTACTAATCATTGTTTATTGATTATTAAATATTTCTTAAGTATAAAGCTGTGAATGACTTGACCCTGCAGTTTTTTTATGAACTTAGAGTGTTATAACCAAGCACATATGCGTAATTCACAAGGTGCTGGTGTGTTGTTTGTTCCCTCAATTAGGAAAACCACAGCAGGTCTGAGCTATCCTTCAAATGGCCCTAAACTTTGGAATAATATTCCTGCTTCGGTTTGACTGATCCAGACTGAAAACTGCAATTTATTGATTTCATTATTTCCATTTTTTTGTTATTCACACGAGATTTAATTTGGGTCCCATGAGAAAACGTTTCCTCACAATATTATTGTCCTGCTTTGCCTATGTTACTATGTGTCTCAGTCACTCCTTAGCGCATAATACTAATTGCTTGTTGTGTTATTGTGCGGCATCAGTAGATATATATTTCCTCTCTCTCTTTCTTCCTCTTTTTCAGTTCCTCTCGCATCCCCTTTATGAGCTATTGTTACTTTTTAACACCCTTATATATTTCTAAAACTTTTAATTACAGATGTCAGATTTGACTAGCAGTGATCTCATAGATTTAGAATTATACCTACCAATTGATGGAACATTAAATATGCCACACTTTGTCTTGTACCTCTCCTTCTATTAACCCTTTAATGTGCAAGCTATTGGAACCCCCATCTAACGCACAACATGGGTCCCAAATGACCCGCATTCATTTCCAATGTAATTCCAAGCATGGACATGGTTTTCTCTCTTACAAATTCTAAACCAATACATTTAACCATATAATATTATATAAGTTGATAAATTAGGAAGGGTTTAAAGCATAAAAAAACTATTTTTACTTTTGTATCTTATGTATAAACATATATTTGGAATTTTTCCATTATTTTCCAGATATAGGTTGAAAGTGAACCGCATTCATTTCTAATGTAATTCAAAGCATGGATATGGTTTTCTCTCTGATAACATTTCAAATCAATTCATGTTGTAAGGTTGCAAAGGTTTCTTAATTAGGTAGTATTGTAAGTCAGCGGGTCCAAAGAGGGGGGTCCTGGCCCACAACGGGGCCTCAGCGAGCTCTGTGGGGGGTCGCGTCATATTTTTTAAAAGTTTTCGCAGTGTGCAATCAGGAGAACGCTCATGTTGGCTGACCAAAAAATTGAGAAATTTGTAATTCGTCCTCCACAAATAAGACAGAGTCTCACTGATTCGCCTTCAGCAGCTAATAGTAATGATGCAGGTGAGGAAGTTCCAAACATTTCGGGTCGCAGCACTAGCAATACTAGAAACACAATATACAGAAAATATCAAGAC
>JBBMFX010000037.1:7466565-7476889 GCA_037832545.1 Rhabdalestes septentrionalis | reverse complement strand
GGGTCATTTGTGACCCATGTGTGCAAATATAATATAGGTGCATAAAAAGTGTCATAATTCAAGGAGTAACCATAAATTAATGAAAATAATGACTGGTGTTTGGAAAAAACTAAATAAGTGATGGAAACTTGGTATATTAAATGACAAAATCAATTATTTTTTTTAACTAGCTAAGAAACACTAACCCTTCAACAAAACACCATAGAAAATGAATGCGGGTCACTTGGGACCCAAGTTGTGCGTTAGAGACATGGTGACAAAAAAAAGTATTTTTATTTAAACTGGTTGAGAGATTTAAATAAAAAAAAGGTTTGCAATGAACAAAAACAAGTTAATTGAGGAATTCATGGAGTGTTGGCTCATGAAAATGAGTCATTGCAGAGATACAAAGCAAATTAAACTTTGTGCATTAAAGGGTTAACTGTAGCATGCTGTACACTCATGAGACTTGACATTGTATCATTGTATTTATATAATAACTATAAGCATTCTAGCTATAACAACTAAAAAGCAACTATACATACTTATATTATTTATTTTGAATGCCATATAATGAAATATATGTAACACTTGTGTTTATAAAATATTATGAACACATTATCATCACAGAAAATGTTGCCCTATGTGGATAAATTCATTTATTAATGTAATCCAACCAACGATTGTTTTGGTCAAAATAACAGAGTTTATTTATTTATGTATTTACTTACTTTCTCATTGATTTAATTTTGAAATGTTGTCACAATACCAGTATCTTGTTCACATCATGCAGTCCAAGGACTGGAACATTTCTGGGAAGGTTTCGCACACTTTTAAAATGTTCCTCTCATACATCTCATTTACAAAAAGGTTTAGTTAAAGAATCAGTCACTGAAAAGGTTCTTTAAAAGTGTTTCTTCCAAAGCTTTGCTCAATGGATCCCTTTCTGACACCATTATTTTTAAGAGTTCTTTACAGGTATGTTGAAGATATATGATGTTTTCTGGAATTGTGGAGAATATCTTGGCAGCCCCATTTGTCTTTCTCTCTGGCTGTAACTCTCGTTCACCCTCTCTGTTTCCTCTGCACTGGAGCAGTAGGAGGGCATGGGGTGAAGGATTTTCTTCCTTCTCAGCCCTCATCCTGCTGTGAAGGCTTGTATCTGTGCTACAGATAAGATGTGGAACGATTAGTCTGGATGGGAACACTTGACAAAAAGCTGCGCTGGTCAGCAGCTGGGCAGCACTGATACACATATACATGTAAACACAATTGTTGACTCTTTTCTAAACTAGGTCAGGCAGGGGGGCATTCTGGCAGGGTATGGGCTTTTACCCAGACTGGCAGCTTCATCTAGTGCTATGCCTTTCCCTCACACACTGTCTTTATGTTCCCTAAATATTGTCAAAGCCAATACATCCCAAGGCAGCAGTAACGTGGTGCAGGCCAGGACCTGACACTCATTGGCTTCTGGTTTAATCTCACTCAAACTGAGTGTAAATTTGAAATGATATCATGGTTCTGGCTGGCATAATGAAATGGACACACTTGCAGGAATCACTCATGATAATCAGACAAAAAGACATGATAAACAGACAAAGAAAAAGAGTTTGCTCTGGACTCAGTAACACATGGACCTACATTTGAACAAGGGAGACTCAGGCAAAGATCTCAGGTTGATAGCCACACACTGTCATCCCACTGTGCCTGAAACGAACAACTAATAATGTGCCTTCCTCCTCAATCCCCCTTCTGAACAGAACCAGGAATTCATCCTAGGGATTTCAGTGGGCATTGGGTCCCATTGGCAGAGCAGAGGTTGATGCCTGACCACTCACTTGCGCAGAAACTCCATCTAGTACTGTTGCTGGTTATGACAGCATTCCAAGAGGAAACTGTCAAGCTTTTGATGGGCACATGCTACCACTGCAACAGGCCACCCAGGTATGAAACACACATCCAATGTTATAAAACACAAATACTGTTGGCCAACCCTTTTGCTGACTGATTCAAAAAAGCAAAGTAGTGGAAAAAGAGTGACTACCAGGCCTGCTGTGAATTTAGGTGTATGTTCTGCCAGATATATTGGAGGTTCTGATGGTGGGTGAACACTATAAATTGGTGCCAAGCCCCCTACAACCAATGTTGCCACTGCTCCAAGGCTACTATGAGGGACAGCCACTTGTGGTTTCTTATATCATAGCTGTTTTCCACCTGCATTTTGAGTATTGGTGTGGCAGCGAGTGGCCAATAGGTGTCATATTTAGTCTGTTAGGTTTGCCCCTCAGGAGTTTGAAAATGTGCACAGTAGCTGAACTGAAACCCTGTATAAACCTGCACTAGAAGTTGGCAAACCCCAGAAATCTGGCCACTCAGAACCCACTGACAAGTTAGCCTGATCCATATTGACTGATAACTAGAGGTAAGATATCTCTGATTGGTGGAATTACACTTTTCTGCATTAACACACAACCCATGTTTGAGCAGGTGAAAGAGGACCTGCCGCATGTGGGTGCTCCATGAATATTTTGGAATAAACCTGAATGTCAATAGTATCAACACTGACAAAATGGTTAAGCATGTCATGGTGTTCATGATGGCTTGGAAGGTAGAGGGGGCATTTACCAATCCATCAGGCATCATCATTTGTACATGTATTCCATGTATTGGACAACACTGCTTTCCTTTAATCTCCCACTCAAAGGCAAACCAAGTTTCATACACTCCACAGCACTGAGAAAGCTATATACCTGAAGAGCTGTTCCATGGCCAATGGAATGAGGGAAAGTGGTGCGGGTAACTCATCGTAACTCATAGTAATTAATGCATGTTCAGTGTATGTGATGCTTATTCTTCAGAAAAAAGGAGCCCACACGCATAGGGGATGTGAAATGACTACTAAACTATTTCTCCATTTCATTTTATTTCAGAGTCTGACAAGGTATATGACTGGGGTGGTGTAGCTCCTGCAAGGAGCTCAACTGCACTGTCCCAAGAAAATTGTTCAATTCCAGTGAATCACTGTGTTATGTATCCATAACCAAAACAGATCTAATCATTCTTGGTGTTGGGGTTGAGTTAAGACCAGAAATAGTGTCCTTTCTACAAAATGGCAGTGGCCAGCTGGAAAGGAATTGTAGCATGTGTGACAGATGACTGGTTAGAAGCCCCCAGCTGCAATTGCTTCGATAAAGTTTCGCTACTGGGGGCCCAGGAGTGTGACAATCGGCCATACTAGAAAACAATGCATGGGGTCGAGAAGTGCATGAAGCAAGGCAGCTAGGTCCTGAGGAACGGATCCAAAGCCACAGCCAGCTGAATGACCCCATCCAGGGTCAAGGCCAGGATCTTGGCAGGCAAGCTCAAACTGGATCTTAGGGCTAAGGGCATCTTGACATACAGCCAAAAGCGCTGCCTCACTCCACCCACTCAACGCTACTAGAATCAAGTAGATGATGGAGAAGTCAGTGGCAGATTAGCTTTCCTGGTGCAAGTGGAGAAGCCTGTCGCCTCTCAGCTGTTCCTGTGCTCAGTATTCCAAGACCATCTGGAAGCAGCAGAGTAACTAAACCTGGGCCCACACAGTGAAACTGGAGATCTACCTGGATTCCATTAGCTCCAGGTACTCCAGGTATGGCAGCTGGCTGGGTATAATGGAGTTCTGCTTCAATATGTGTATGTTCAGTCCAGGGTGCAGAGACAGAGTCGCAACAGCTTGTACCAGGGGTGGCATGCTGGTGATGGATAGACTATGATCAACAACCACAGCTTTGACACGAAGTCACGGTCCATAACTTTCAACACAGGAACATCACTGGAACCATCAGAAGTATGAATATGTCTAATGGTGCTGGGAGTGCAAAATATCCACTAAAATGTATGACATGCACAGATCAGGTTTTGAATTATCCTGGTGCAGGGTGGGCAAGCAAGGCATACTACAGACACCAATATACAGTGCAGAAAAGTACATGGACAGAGACAGACCAGCCAGTAGGCACAATGATTAATGGATAGGGGTCAAGCTCAGTATTCAAGAGAGTGGGAAGGCCAGGGGCATGGCGCATGACATCCAGCTGTGACACATGACCAGTTTCAAAGACAAAGGTCCCACATCACACACATCTAGCTTCTGATAATAACATAGGAAACCACAAACTGTGGTAAATAATTGTTCCAGGGAGTTCCATTCTTGGCTTGAGGCACCAGAATCTCCAGCAATGGTAAAGTAAAAAAAAGGAAGTAGCATTTGTTTTGGTTAGTAATGCAAATTTGGGCAGTGAGGCTTATTGCACTTTTGCTCTATAAAGATTTATTATTCTAATGTTAAATGGGCATCATATTTATGATACATATACAAATGGTCAAATACTTTCTACATGTACAAATGATCATTTACTGCATATCATAGTTTAATCATGAGTAATGTTGGGTTTTGTTAGACAATAGCGTATTTAATGGGTGGATGTGATATCAGGTGTTGAAGAAATCTTTATAAATGTGACTTAAGAACATAAACAATATAAGCAAAATAACAAAATAAACAGTCACTTATATACTATATTCATTTATTCAACAAAGTAAAATTTGGTAAACATTTGTAAACCTCTGGATTTATTGGTTTGATATGGGAGATATCTAGGGTCAAAAAAGTTTCAGTCACCTTAGTGACAATTAAAAGAGTGTGAGTGTCTTCATATGTTCATATGTTGGTGAGTAAATTACCTGCCTCTGGATATTTCAATAGACTTAAAAAATAGGGTGGGAACTATTAAGCGTGTAGTGTACAAACTGAGAAAATTCCACACCAATGTCACCCTTCCCTGGTGAAAACACATCATATGAAACCAAGAGCATTCAAAATTTAAGGAGCTGTTGCACTAGTTAATCTAATAGAATATCATGTTTATCCAAACACTGAATACTGCTGTGAAACATAATGGCAGAATCACAATATAGGGCTTTATTGCTGCCACTGGACCTGGACAGCTTGCCATCTGTCCACCAGTTATAGATTCCGGATTCTATCAGGAAATCCCACAGTAAAATGTCAGGACAAAAGTCAAAACATATAGAATGTGGATCTTGCAGCAAAACACACTTAATAAATGGTTAAGTATACCAAAAAATGACTGAAAAAAAAAATGAAAGTGAGCATCTAAAAGATATACTTTTGCTAATAAAGACATTTGTTTGACCCCTTTGTTCAACAGATGAATGCAAACAGTGACTCCTGTTTTGATCATATGTTAGACTAGATATAGGTAGACGTTCTAAATCAATAAAAAATGCTCAAGTTTGACTGGATTCGTTCAGAGCCTTGTCTTCCTGTGGCTAAAAGCAAAACAAGTTAGAAGATGCATGTGTGCATTCCAGGTTTTGTTAGAGACAGACACTGGGTCTAAATTCCATGGTTCGGCTCAGGGAATTGCACCCTACACAATGCCTTCGTAAAATCGATGCTATACTTGAGGTTTCTTAAAATGCAGTTGCGGAGCAGCCTTCATATGCTCTAAACTGGCAGTAATTAAGGGCTCCGTGCACACCCCAGTCCTTCAGTCTAAACTGCAGCTGGTGTAAGTCCTCCACTTCTTTCCATGTGCATCAAGACAGGAAAGAAAACGTGTATATTTTAGCCATATTGTATGAGAGATGAAAAAGATTACCGCTTCATTAGAAGCAGAACATTTATGACGAATTATGTTCTATGTAAGGAATATATTGCGCGCCAAACCTTTGCGTGAACCCCCCTATCTTTAGTCATCAGCACCTGTGAGTTTGGAATCTTTTGTAATCGCTGATCCACTCCCTCTAGGAAAAAAGGATCACCGCACATTAATAAGAAATTCAGTTAATGGAGCGTAAACATGGAACCGAAGGTGTGTGTACATAAAAGAAGTCAATCACAAAAGTAATTGAGACATTTTCCCTCAAGTTGAGTCATCTCGCCTGTTTTCTGTGCGCAAGATGGAAGCTTTGATGCGGAAATAGCTTAATAATTGCAATTTATTTCATGAATATCTTCTACAGGGCCAATTAGGTAACACACCTCATGGAGGCTAAACTGTGCTCAGCAGGTGTTTAATAGTTTGAGAGTCGATAACAAGGAGCAGAGAGTTTTAATGATACAAAGACCTGCTTTTTTCCCACAGGTTTTGCACACAATTTTCTGCGCATTCCTCCAACTTTTAATGCAAAAGGATACATAGCCACTCATCACCATGAAAACTGCACTTTGGTTAGTCAGTGACCAATCATGCAAGCCAAGAGAGAAGCAAATGTGATTGGAGTGTATATCTTTCCTGGAACACACATTCCGGTTATATCTGAGCATAAAGATGTTGAGGGCTGAATGTCAACCTGCCCGCGCGGCTTCTTTCTTCTACTTTTTCCTTCCGTGGCGTGATTGCTTGGCATGCGTTTCCCTCACACACAGTACACATTCCATATGAACCGCCCGACCCACCAAATGTTCTCGGTTTCAGGTTTTGCAGTATGGCAGGTGCTTCAGACTTTCAGACGTGGTGCCAGCAAGCGTTGCCCCCCCACCACCACCCGCAAACTTGGCAGCAAAGACACGACAGACTCCCGAGTTGTGACTTCAATAACAAGAACGCAAGAAAGTAATGGGGAAAGGAAGCTTTCAGGGACGTGGAATTAACAGGTCTGCACGGTCCGTCTGTGCTCAGAGCGTACTGTCACTAAGCTGGAGAACCACTAAGACCTGGAGCGCCGAGCAGGCCACCGCGTTCAGATTGACAGACAATTCTCTACTGAAGCAGATGTGCCAGCCACCCACACATCGAAAGACTGAAAGACATTGATTTTTTATTTTTTTTTGCTCACCAACCAATAACGTGAGGCAGTAGCTTTGTACAGTGTAGTCTGAAAGGCTGTATTAGAACAAGACCCCCAAGAAAATATGGATGCTTGATGTGTTAATTGTATATAAAATTAGACAGGAGCATATAAAAAGATCTTTTTATGAGGCATTTATAGTAAAAACAATGATTCCCATGAGAATGGAATGTGAGGTCCTCTATTCCAGTTCTGATTTTCCTGAGATAGAAACTACAATGCAGAAATAGGTCCTTTCATTAAACGGCAAAAATACATATAAACACATATTTACATGTATTAATTTGACAAATGTATACATTTACATATTTTAGTCTTTGTTTTAATACAACAGTACAATAAATGGCCATATGTCTTTGGTTCCAACACCCTGCAATCTACAAAACGATGCTTTAACCTTTCCCTATTTTTTTATTTAGATTGAACTTCTAGAAGTATTTCAAAATAATTGCATAGAATTTATTTGAAATTAAATTACTTTAAATGCATCTGGTGTGTTTGTGAAGGAAAATCATCCAATTGGACCAGTGTTTTACAATTTGCAGGCATCAAAGCAACATTAAGAAACTTAAGGCAAGATAAATAACTTATTAAAGGAGCAAGGAAAAGCTAGCACACAAGTCACTGCACTTTATCTGAGACTGTATAAAGCACCACAGTATATGGGCAGTGAGCAGCGTGTGTCACTTGTTCCCTGTTCCCTCTTTTCCTGCATCTCTACACTCTTTCTGGCCTGTTGAGCCTACACACAGAGGCGGTTAAAGGAAAGACTGCCCCCTACAGAGTATCTAGGGCACTGCCCTTGTTCAAGCCCTCCTCCCTCCCTTCCTGTCCCCATGTGTCTTCCCCCTCCCTGTGCCACTATGACCCACCCTTCACCAGGGAACCAATGAGACATGACCAGGTCCCCTCTCCCAGGCATCACAGCCTCAGGCTGCCTTTACTTGGAAGTCTTATTATCTTCAAAAAAAAAAAAAACCTAGGCAACTACTTAAGGAACTGACCGAGGCCTTTCAGGAGTCATCCCAAGCCTAACTGTAAGAAACAAACAAAAAGTAGCAGCACACAGCGAGAGAAGCAGACTTTGGACCCTGCTTCGATTGCGCGGCTGGAGCGAGATCACATGGCTCTTGCCAAAGCACAACTGCCTTTCACTGCATATTGACAGGGGAATCCTTAAGAAAGTTTCTTTTGCAAAACCTTGACAAAACATTCCCTAGATTGATTTTATGTCTGGCTTCCACTGCTGCTTTAGAGATGGGGAGTCTTTGTTTCTGCAGCTGAACCCCACCATGCCGCTTTGCTTCCCCTCCGGGCCGTTCTCACCGCGTTTGCAGGCGAGGGGGGGTGAACTCTCGGGCTAATCTTTCGGGTGCGGAAGAAGCGCAGAACTCAAAAAAAAAATGCAGGAGAAGCATAATGAAGCGAAAGGTGGAGCGAAACCAAGCTTCTCAATGTTTTTTTTTTTTCAAACATGCTCCGCCATCAAAGACCATGTGCTGTTGAAAGCTCCAGAAAAGTTTTTTTTTGTGTGTGTGTGTGTGTTGACTCCATCTCCAAGGCGATTCTCTCTTTTTTTGTTGTTGTTTGTTCCTTCTTTCTCTCTCGCTCTCTCTCTCTCTCTCTCTCTCTCTCTCTCTCTCTCTCTCTCTCTCTCTCTCTCTCTCCACCCCCCCCCCCTTCAGTCTGTGTAGGAGTTCTGCTCTGAAGATGGCGAGGTGGCTTGTCTCGTTTTGAAGTTTCGTCAGGCAGCCTACTCCTTTGGCACCCAGACACATTGCTCTCACTTCCCTTCTTCGCAAACATTTGCCGTGGGTGGGTTTGCTTGTTTTTTTTTTTTTTTTGCGCCTGCAATGATCTATCATTATAAGGTGTGTGAGCTCGGGTGGCAAGGGTAAACTCTGGGCCCTGTTAGCTCAGCGATTTCAGAGTGGTCAGGTCGTCTTGCCACAATCACACGTTGGCGCCACAAACGCACGGCCCGACTGCAACCCTTTGACTGGGTAATGAATACGTACTGAAAATACACTTGGTACGCCTCGCTCGCCACCCCCCCTCCCCGCTGCTCGCCGGCGACCAGAGCTGGACCGTTCTGGCCGGCCGGACCGCAAGCCTGGTCACCTGGACCCAGGGGCCGGAGCGTGTGGTCATCGGGCTAACACTGCTACCACTGACGGAGCGGGTAGACTGACCGCTGACCCGCCAGCCGGCCCAGTGGGTGGAACTTGGGAATTACACTGGGACAGTCGAAGAATGGGGACGAGTGTTGACGGCGGGCATCCGTGTGTGTACACACGTGCAAAACTCCCAGCCCACAAGTCCGAAATACATTTGGTCAAAAACCTGTTGGCCACTGCTCCATTTGGGATGCAGCAGGTATCACCAGGCCAGTAATTTTCCATCATATCTACCTCTCGCCCTCTCCCTTTCTCTTTCACAGGTACTCTTTGCGTATTTTCACCTCAGAGGTGCAAATGTGTTGTCAATGACAACAGTATATTAAAACAAGTCATTACTGAGTGAAACCCTCAACACTTCTGACTGACAAAACCAACCTCACAACCCTTGTGTTTTATTATTAAATGGGATCAATTACAGTGCTTTACATTCGAGAGCATCTACTTGGAATACGTAGATACATCTCCTGTTACTGAAATCAACAGCATAATATCATAAGGGCACCATTTGGGCTATTTCTTTTGCTAAAGTCACTGCAATGTGTGTGTGGTTTTTTTTTATGCTGTTGCTCTTTCTGGCAAACTAGCAAGGTGAATCCATGACATTTCCTGTTATGACATTGATATGGTTTATCAATTGTTTTATAGTGATGGTTTTGTTCATCTTTGTTTCTCTTTTTGTGAAATGTTCCTCCTATCTGATGGCTGATATACGACATACTGCATGTACTGTAAACAGACAGTGTGCATCAAATATACATAAGATTAAGTCACAGAGTGGTGATTTCTTTTCCAGATGGTTTAATCTGTGAACCATAAATGATCACTTTGATTCCATCCTGAGTTGACATTGGCTCTACCCCAGATTTTGCAGTGTGTAACAGATATAATTGAACACCTCCGTCTCCCGTGGCAGGGGCTGCACCCTGCGCACTGCAGAGGAAAAACAATTTATGTCTCTGCAAAGAAACAAGACACACTCTGTATATGTACAGCAGTTTGATTTTTTTTAAGTGAAAAGGGAGAGAGAAGTTCTGGGGGGAGGTGGAGGAGGGGGTAACGCTGCCATGCAAAAAAAGTTGACCAAATAAACACACCAACAACCAGATCGGCCGGCTGGGGATATTTATAGCCGGCATTTGGCTGCACTTGAAGGCAGGCCGAAGATTTTAATTGAATGTTACTATTGTAGGAACAGCAGTCATTGCATCCAGACAGACATTTTAGTTTTCTGCCCTATTCTCTCTATCTCCCTCTCTCTCTCTCTCTCTCTCTCTCTCTCTCTCTCTCTCTCTCTTTCTCTCTCTCTC
>JBBMFX010000037.1:7436023-7465602 GCA_037832545.1 Rhabdalestes septentrionalis | reverse complement strand
CGCTCTCTCTCTCTCTCTCTCTCTCTCTCTCTCTCGCTCTCTCTATCTCTCTCTCTCTCGCTCTCCCTGTGGCTCTCTCTCCCTCTCTCTCCCTCTATCTCTTTCTCTCCTCTCTCTCTCTCTCTCTCTCTGAAAATGTGCTTTTATGTTTCGGACTGCGCTGAAAAGAAGGAGGTCTTGTCAGTTTTTCAAGTAATGATTGTGATGCCTGTTAAACTGTATAATAGAATCAGGACCAGACAGCTGCCTTCGTTTGCTCTCTCAATTAGTTGTCATAGTGTGACGAGAGGTAAAGAGACGAGGTCGATAAGCAGGTGCGTTGCTTGCTTGCAAAACTCAAAATGGCGCTCTTCGAAATTGGGGGGGCAACATGTTTCGACATCAAAGAAAGTCCTCAGCCTAAGAAACCATTCCTGACATGATTAGATGCACTGCTGAGCTTTGGGGTGATACAGAAGGACGACTTATGTTGGGTTATTTTTGTCTCATTTTTATCTTGAGCCAAATACAGAGTCACCTGTTGAGTGTCTTATTCATTAGCATGAAAGCTCATCAGTCTAATAAGGTCAACAGTCTATGGACATTTTCATGCTAGTGCTCTGAGTGCCTGAGTTACACAGGAGTGCAGCAGCACTTCTAATATTATAGAGAGAATATCAGACAATACATTTTTCACCCCATTTTTAAGTCATGTCCAATTCCACCGGTTCGTCCAGGCTGCCCCTGACTTACCAAACACTGGGATGGCGAAGGAAGGAGGTGTAATCCGAGCCAAGGGAACCTCCACCTCATCTTTTCAAACTGTCGCCAGCATTGAACAGCTCAATGCTGAGTGGAAAGCCAATTTCGTTACTTCATACACCTGCACTAGGTAGCATCAAGATGAGTGATGAAGGTAAGGAGGTGGGCGTCCAGCTCAAACTAGAGACTGTGGGGACAATACTTCTCCTAAGGAATCTTGACCACGAATGGCTGTGGCATCACCGTGGATCAAACATGCTAACTTTTATTGGTAGGCCCAACACATTTTTGTCATATGCAAGTGTGAAACTTTTAAACATCTCAAGGAGAAATGTATACACCTAAAAAAAGTTATTGGAAGAACCTTTACATTTGGAAAGAAACCGTGCAGGTTCTTTATTCCTCTATACAGAGAATTCTACATAATAAACTGAACAAGGGATGAAACACATTAAAAAACATAAAGCAGCCTTCATTCCAGAAAAATAAGTCATTTTTTATCAGTCGTTATCGAATCACAATAAATATTTCACCTATTATTTACTAACTGAATGTTTAGAATTTGCACTTTTTTTACAGAGCATGTTTTAGCTTGCTCCATTGAGCAATAGATGATAAATAATTCATATAGAATAACATGCTTCTGTTATCTCTGGCAATAGCTGTCTTCTGATAAAATCAGCCAAGATTGATGTAACAGGGTCACAGCCTCGGTGTGGAAGTCGTCCACAGAAAACAGTTCAGCTGAAAATGACTCGGCTCAAATGGAAAGTTGACTTTCCTTATTGCTGTTCGGTCTCTCTGGTCTCGTTCCTGCTCTCTGTCATGTTAAGCAGGTTGATGATGAAAACCAACAAGTCGCAAACTAGATGGGTCATGCCTTGCATCAGTAAAACAATCGCAAAGCCGGTTCTCGTTGTCCAAACAATTGCGTGGCCTGGAGAGCACATGACCCTTTAGATGTGTGGATGATCTGAATGAATGCTAGACAACCCCGTAGCAGACAATTGGAACGGAACTCGGAGAAGAGCAGGGCGTCACACTGTGAGAGGTTTTCTTGACTTTGTCTCATTAATAGGCTCAAGCCTGTAGTGGAAACGGCTTTTGCTACACAAAGAGGAGGGGGAAGAGTTTTCTTGGTCTCAGTCGCTCGCTCGCTCTCTTGCTCTCTCTGAACTGTGCTTGCCTTCTCGCCAGGGGACTCGTCAATTATTTTCCCCAGACGTGGCAAGTCCTCGGGGGAATGGCCTTCTTGTTTGCATGGGAACCAGAAGCTGGCGCCTCGCACTCGTTCCAGTGATAATACGTTCACGCTCTAATTCTGCCGTAACTAGCGCACGGCTCTCTTATCCATAGCCTTCTTCCTGCTTCTGGAGCTCCAGAAGACAGCCGTTTGTGTGTGAGTGTGCGTGTGTGTGTGTGCATATATTTGTATTTGTGTATGTGTACTTGGTTCTGTTTGCATATTAGGTTTGAAGGTGTGTGGTTTGGGTTTGATCTCGTTTTCTCTCCCCTGTTTTCCATTCAGTGCAGTACTCCCAAAAGGGGAAATTTTTATTTTATTTATTTATTTATTTGTTTTTTGCTTTATGAAAAAGAACATTCGCATAAAAAAGGGATGTTTAAAAAAAAAGAATAGAAAAGAAAAACAAACAAAACAGAAGAAAGGGGCATTCTTGTGCTTGTGTGGTTAATTACACTTTGATTAAAATTCAGCGCTTTTGAACACCCGGTGCTGGGTAACTTTAGTGTGCGTGTGTTACCAGCGCATACTTGCTATTCTTAATTACAATTACTTGACCAAAATTAGCAACCAGTCTACCAGAAGAAAACCCAGCATTCCAAGCATGAAGGCAGTGCCAGAGAGAGATATGATGAGGAAGCAGCTGGAGGATCATAGTCATGCCCTAAAAATCATCCATAAAAAATAATAGTTAGAGTTGAGCCGGATACTCGGCTGAAACGAGTATCCGGTAGGAATAAAGCATTTTTGATGAGTACGAGTATCATACGAGTAATACGAGTCAATATTTGTCATGATTGAATAAAATTTCTCACTGGGTAGCTGACTGTGTCTGCGTTCTGTGATAGAACAGCGCGCTCTCTCCCTCTGTCTCTCCCTCAGTCACTCAGGTTTGTGGATTTTTCCGTTAATGTTTAGGTTAGGGTTTCTTCAGCTTCAGGTTTGTTTTTTACTTTGGTTTGTAGTACTTACTTATTAACCAGGAGAGTTTTGGTAAACGTGGGGTTTGTTCAGAAGTGGTGCTTGGTAGAATGCGACTCGGATATTTTTTTAATTGTGACACTCTCTTGCTGTATTTTATTTAAAAAAATTGAAGGTAGTTGTGGCATAAATAATATTACAAATTAAGCTACACACATAAACACACACTCACACACTCACACATACCTGGTATGAAAATCAATTTTTTTTTTAAAAGAACCGAAACGTAAATCACAATGATCATAAAACCACTTCCTGGTTAAACCCCACCCATTTCCGGGTTAGGCCCCCGCCCAGTCCGAGTACAGATACAGATACAGATCATTCATATGGTTAACATATACAGATACAGATACAGATAATACTGTACTCGCTCATCCCTAATAATAATATACATTTACAAAGAGAGAACAGAGCAGATAAGACCAGATAATAATAAAAAAAAGACATTAATTGTACTTCTTTTGTCAATATTTGTGCTTTAACTTCTCACTAACTCACTATAGTCTAATCACAGTCAATTTTTTTTTTGTATTTCTAACTTAAAAATAACATTGTTGTGATCATTTTAGGGCACAATTTCTTACTTAACCAAAGGTGGCCAAACTTGCACGCAACAACAAATAATACTTTTTTTTCATGTACAACAAAAATATACCAGTATTGTAAAAGCTTTTAATCCCATTTCTATTAGTGAAGTGTAAACAGCAGCAGACTTTATAAAAAAGGAAAGAAAGAAAGATCATTGTTCTGACAGCAGTGATCTTCACTATATGTGCTCAAAATGAAAGTCTTTAACATTGGAGATAATATGTAAAACCATTTGTGCAGTATATTCATAAAAACAAATAATATAAAAACATAATAAAAACAAATACACAAATGATGCATTGGGACTCGGTGTGGATATTTGCACAGTATGTTATGTAGCACAGCAAAAGTAATGCTAATAATTACAATTGCATTCAGCTGCTTTTAGTATTGCTCATAATTATACAATGATATAATCTACAGTCATTTGCAAAAGTATGGGCACACCTGGTCACTGTACAGAGAACATACCTCATCTGTTTTCTACTCTCACACTGACAAAATCTTTTCTGTGCAAACGTGTTGTTTTTTTGTTTTGTTTTTTTAAACAGACACATGTTCCATGTTTTGAATGCCTCAAAGAAATTGTGCACAAAAAATAAAACATTTGTTTGTTCGTCTAAAAATAAACATTTGTTGAATCGAATTTTTAATTCAACAGTATATTGCCACTAGCCGACCAGAAACATTTTTGGCCTTTCTTCTAAAAAGTTAGCATACAAATAACAATAAATGTGTAACAAATGCAATGACTGCATTTCATAGTGTTTATCATGTACAAAATCAAAAAGACTGTCTATAATACAGCAAAAGTCACTTGTAAATGTAAATAGTAAATAATATATGAAGAATAAATTGAGGATTGCATATAGCACTGTTTCAGCCACCTCTAGAAGTGCATAAGACATGAAAATATTTCGCAGCCTATACAACACAACTAAAGTAATAATTGAACTGGGTAGCATTTACTGTCTCTCTCTCTGCACAACATGTAAATGACACGAATAATGGGTGCAGAGTGTGACACCTCTGTGGCTCGCGGTAATGAACGGCAGCCCTCACAGGTCGCTGCTCCAGCCTCAGCACTGACTCACTCAGCCCACTAATAAAGATGACACTTGACAGCTAACAACGCTTGTCGAAAATCCCCGCGATTGCTACAGAAGACACAGGGCTGAGCGGCTGCCTGCTCCCTCCCTCGTCGCATCTGTCCGCCAGGCCTATTTTTCTCTCTCGCGCGCTCTTTCTTTCTCTCTCTTACCCTTCTGTCTCTTTCCTTTGTCTCTGAGAAAGAAAAACAAACAACACAAGAAGGAAGAGCTCCTTTTGGCCTTTGACCAGCCCCCTGCGCTCAACATGCTGTCAGAAGTCCTGCTTTGCCGCTTTTCTCTCTTCCACAGCTCAGTGACTGACAGCTGTCACACTTGTTTGAGCCCTGGGAGCACTTGTAGGATCAGTGATGGCAGGAGGAGGGGGTCTCTTACACATCCGCCAAGGGGCAACCTGTTCACAGGCATGTCACAGTACACAGCTCCCCATATGGAGAAACAATAAACACTGAGTAATAAACAAAGCAAAACAAAAAAAAACCCCAAGGGGCGGCTGTCCCCTCACTGTTCTGTTTTTTGCCCCACTGCTACCCACTCACGCCCCCGCTCCAGCCCCCAGAAACCCCTGCTGCGGTCAACCACAAGGCCCTACCCAGGCTCGCCCGCCCTGAAACCACATGAGGGTGTGGATCCGGGCCGGGACAGGGAGGCCATTTATTTTGGGTGCATCTTTAGTGAGTGACTCATGTGTTGACTGGAAAATTGGCCCTGTGCTTCTGCAGAGCACAACTCGTCAGCGTTCAATGGCCTATCAGCCCACAACCTGTATCGCCCCTACACACCTCATCTTCATTGGTCGGCTGAGTCGAAACCACCCACTACAATCCTAATTCTGGGTGGTTTTCATTTCATTTTTCGTTTTAAGTGATAGTTCAGTGAAAATCTTGTTACCATGTCATGGATGTGCTTAAAATATAGCATACTCTGCTTGATGGTTTAAAAGAAGCTTCCAGTCTCAACAACACAGTTTGTTTAGCGGAAATTCTCGTCTCTCTTAATATAACTGGTTATTGAAAGAGTTAACACTCAACCTCAATACAGCTAAGAATTAATTTTCATGTGTGGATTTGGAATATTTGAAGTGGTGGGAAATATGTACCAGCCAATCAGATTTTAGAATACCAATTTGATTTTAATACAGATACAGATGTGCCTACTAATACTGATGGCAGACTGAAGGAATCAAGAGGGCCTTTCACCATGTGTATTATATCAATGACAATTTGAGAGTGAATCACAAAAACACAGTGAGCATTTACAGCTTGGGATAGTTCTTTTTTCTTTCAGTTGTAGTGTCATTCAAAAATCCAATATAATGTTTAGATATGCTTTTCATTAGCATCAATAAAACAGCGTGAATCCAAACGTTGCCTTATTCTGAGACATTTTTTTCTTTGAAAGCGAAGGGAGGCTTATCCCAACTAGGCCATTTACACTAGCTGCCCCTGTTCAACAGTCTGTCATACAGAACCCACATATACAAAATACTTATTAGCTACATCAGCCTCGTAGCTCCAGTTCAGAGCTAAAGCAATTAAGTTAAGACACCAAACATCATGGCTGATGCACTTAGTATAAGAAGTAGTTATTTTTGTTGCCAATCTTTCATTTTAACTTAATCAAAGCAGATGATCAGGATGATTGGTATGTCTACAAAATGTATTTATTAGGACAGCATCCTGTTTATACAGTATATGTAATTTAGAACAGATTTTGAGCATGCCCATGATGTGTAAACAGGAAGAAATGACTAGATTGAACTAAGCAAATTAATGAGCATGTCCTCTAGGGAAAGAGAAAGTTAAATAGGAGAGAGAGAGGGAGAGGAAGGTATAGTGGAAGGCAATGTGAAATGTGCAAAAGCGGTGTGAGTGTGAGTAAGTGCTGTGGGTATCATCAGATGCTCTAGCAGATGCTGAAGGCTGTGTGCTATCTCACAGCTTTGACAGGCCTGCTGCTCCAACCATGAAAGCGCATTCCTCAAATAAAGCGAAACCGAGACTAACCAAATGCAACTGAGTTCCTTTGCTGGCTGCGTAGGTTTTTCAATGGACTTAGCTAATGAATCAAAGGCTGTGGAAGAAGAACTGGGCCACATCAAGGATGATGCATCAGCACTGATGACAAGATGTCAATTTGTCTTTAGGATGCATTATTTCAACTACATGAATGGTGTTTATTGCATTATCACTGGGAAAAAACCAAATAGACACGCCCACGTACAGTAGCCTTAAGGAGAAGAATCCATGTCAGCAGATTAGCCGGGAGCCATGTGGGATGCTGGAGCTTTGTTTTCTTCTCTTGTCTCTGTGTACAAAACCGTTTGTTCTGCGTTCGCCTCTGTGCAATGCCTGAACGTTTGTACGACGTTTCGCGCACTATGGGCACCAGTCTGGAGAGCATTAGCTCTTGAGAGGCACTGACAAAAGGCCTTAAATGAGACATAAAGCTTCACAGCTGGAATGTTCCAGATGGCAGGAGCAGTCAATAAAGAGAGGGACGAGAGGCCCATAAAAAACACTTCAGACATAAAACTCACCACCATAAAAATAGAGCAAAAACTCTAACAAGGCAGTTATTTATCTGCCTGGTGAGCCGGCCGCACGGGTGTCTGTTCAAAACCATTGGCCTTAAATTTATTCTTCCTCAATATAATGTTAATAGGGGATGGAGACATTTTTTTTTTCATTTTTCTTTGCCTAACAGCACTTGTACGTTTTTGTAGCAACTCCATTGTTATGGTGACCTTGGTAATAAAGTAATATTATTATTATTCTTTTAAAAAATCAAGAATAGAAAGAGGAAAATTACACTATGTGTCGAGTGGGACATGAATAGACTCTAAATTAGCTCCTGTAATTCAGGTAAAATAAAAATTGGAGATGTTTGATTTGATGCTGTGATGTAAGGGGCAGGGGTGGAGGAGAAGAATGAAGGAGGCCACAGCTTCCCCTTTCTTTTGGGATATCGCCATTAAATCTGTCTTTTAGTCTCCTAGGGTCAGATGTGTCTGGGGATAGCTATGAGAAATTCGATGTTTTTGCTAAATGTGAGTGGCAAAACAGACTTGAGGGGGGGGCGGCATTGAGTGTGAAATTTCTTCCTGCAAAGGCAAGCTCCAAGTTGGTGAGCACGGGCTAGAAGAATATGGGGGATGGGTGTAGAAGTGACATGCCATTATTAGTGACAGATATCACCCATTTTTCCTAATCAGTATTGTCACTTTTGTCAAGTATTCGTTGCAACCAAAGCAACATCACACAAAAGCAAATGGCTTCACTACTTCTTATGATAACATGGGATCAGCGGGCTCTCTTCATGAATTAGCATTCCATGGTCTCATCAGCGGTGGGATGATCCCGCGTCTCTCATGACTTGGGGGCCTGAGGCTGCTCTCAGCTGTCCTAGACAGGCTCTCCCCGTAACAAAAGGCAGACGCTCTCTGCTTCCCTGTCCCCACGGCTGGGACATGTGGCACGCTGACATTCCAGGCACCCGCACTGGCAGGGGAACGCGCCAATTAGTGGCCGTCTAAGAGGGGGGATGCCGGGATGCTGGCTAGGGGGCGGTGGCTGGTGGCTGGTAGCTGGGGTGCAGGGGGTGGGGGGGCATCTGAGGGAGGTTGGGTGGAGATGGATAGATGGGTGGATGGATAGAGGTAGAGAGGGGTGGAGTGGTGGTGCGAGTTCCAGACCTCAGGAATGCCTCTCACTGGAGCGCAGGGTGTAATTAGCTGGGCGTCCTTGGGTGTTCGGGCCACATCAACGGAAGTCCCAGCCCACAGCGTAGGTGGATGAGATCATGACCTGCAGCGACTCCATCCAGCACAGCTGACACACAGCAAAAGCATTACTACGGTCCAGTAAGTGGCTTTTGTGCTAGACTGTGGGGAAAAGTTTGACCAAATCAAAAGGAAATTTCTTGCAATCTCATTCATACACTTGAACAGAGCATAATGAAATAAGGTGCCTTTACTTTTATGGCCCACACGAGTCATGACCAAGACATATAATACAGTGAATTGAGCCAGTGCAGTTCAGTACTAAATTACAATACAAAAATATAATGTCTAAAGGTCTACTGCTTAGTGTTCAATTTAGATTCATTGCTTACAAATGACTGGTTAATTCTAAATTAATTCCAATTACATTTTGTATCAGTTTGAGGCTTGACTATGACTAAAAATGACCATTTCATACCAAACAAGACTGTATGCCGAACAATGACTTCAACAATGACAATAAATAACAAAAAAATAAAATTTCTGCTCACAAATGAAGTCTACACTTTCGTCCGAGTGTCTGTGCTTGTTTTTGTGAGGCCATAAACAAGAAATAATGAAACACTATGAATGAGGGGGCGTTCGAATTGTGTAGCAGGGATGAATATGAAACATTATGAGATGGAAACTGAAATGTATATGAGCACAAGTGGTTTCAAAGAGTCCTGATGTATAGAGTAGACTACCTGCAAATTACACGTAAAGCAAAACATTCATACAGCATTGCAAGTAATGGAGAGCCCATTAGCGATCACAGTATAATAACACAGTATCTTGGAGTGGGGAATATGGACAGTCCAGAGAAAGAGCCTGTCATATACTAAAGTGGCTAATGCGAGGGGGAGAGTACATGCGATCTTTCACTGTCAACATTCCAACACCCACGGATTTCATATACTCCCTCGTTTATGCTAAAACGAGTGGTAAATGCATGAAGCGACACACCGCTCTCCAACACCATACTACCCTACACCCCCCACCCCGCCATCCCTGTCCACTGAGTCTCCCTCGACAGCTGGTAGACGATCCTCGAGGAGTAGAGCAACCAGGGTGGGGGAGGCTTGGGCAAGCAAAGACTGAATGCTTAGCTTCCTGGGCCAAATACAGAGAGAATCATAATGATGTCCCCTATTGCAGGAGGAGCAGTTTTTGGGGTAAGATGGGTACCGCTTGTGGGCGGGAAAGGGATCCCCTCCAATTACACAGAACACAGTCACTCTTCCGTGTTCTCCAAGCCCATAACCTACAACTGTCATGTAGATGCTGAAGAGGACAAGAAGATATCAGGGGAGCAAGGGAAAGCACAAGAGGTATACACATGTACTCTTTAAAAAGGGCTCAGAAGTGGTTTTTGGCTTGGAGTTTCAGGAAAACCCTTGGTCTCACTTTATTTGGATGCTAATCTATACCCTCCTTTAGATTATCCACGTGCCTTTAAATCTGCTCTCTAACTGAGGATTAGAGAAATGCGAGGTGTATTCAGTATATGTCTAAATAAATAGATGTTATAGTTATTGGTTTATGAATTAAAAATGAAAATAAACGTTAACTGGTATGGGCCATTTACATTATTTGGATTATATAAAATATATTCTCCTTCTCATCTCATTAAAAGGAAGCAGTACATTCCCAAATTAGTCATCAGGGCCCTTCAGATGATCCATATTTTTTCCTAAAGTTTAACTAAAAACACATGGAAACTGTGCTAAAATGTGGACGGCATAGAAAGTGCTGAGGACCGGTTCGAGAACCATTAATTTCTGTCATTTTATTTAGACTGTACATCATTGCGGGATGGGGCATTCGCATCTCGACCGGAAATGTCTGGTCACCCTAGTTAAGCTTGAGTGAAAATAAAGACAAATTAAAAATCTATTTAAATCTATTTAAATTGAATGAATGCAGGATCAATGACATATTGACAAAGTCTATCAGAATGAATTGAAATGATGTGTTACCAAAGGTCATTGCTCAAAAGAGTGTACAGGTGGAGCTAAATGTAAGAAATAGTTGAAGGAAAATGGTCAAAATTTAAAAACAGATATGACAAGGTACAAAAAAATACTAAGTAACATCAGTCTGTAAAAACAAAACCTAAATATCTAAGGCAGTTTGTGAAAAAAACTTTTACTTATTGGAGTAATTATCTCAGTAATTGCACTGCATACTGAAATTACAGCTTAATTATAATATAATTGCAGGATAATTCCATGCCAGTGTGTATGTCTCCCCATGCTGGCAGCCTGAACAGAGTTTCAAAGTTTCCACTGAAGGCTACTCTAAGTCCCCAGTCCCCTGCCGGCATGCTCTGAACTGCCTCTGCAGCATCTAGTCATCAGTGACCTAATTGAGCAGCTGCTGGCTCGGCGGTCACTAAGGACACGGGCCGACTGGGACAGACAGATGTGAGCTGTGAGCCCAGTGCTCGGTGCCCAGAACTCCCCACCAGCTCCTTACCTGCCCCTAAAATGTCAAACACCAGAGGAAAGGCCAAGAACGATGCCAGGAACTCGGTACCTGAGGGCCAACTACAGTATCTTTGATGGTCCGTTCTTTAAGGCTGACTTGGCTGACTTGGCAAAAACAGCACAGTGTGGCAGAAGGGTATGTGAGTGTGGAATGACATAGTCACCTGGATTCTGATGCTTCAATATGCAGAGAATCAATTCAGCCAGAATGATTTGGAATGGTGACCTAGCCCCCACTAATTAGTGTGAAAGTGGGAACGTTTTGTGATCAAAACCAATAACCATATTTCTGCGGTGTCCCAAGAACAGTAAGTATGAATAATATTTCTCAGGACAAATAAAGTGTTTACCATGTGGATGTTGAGAAAGATTTGCAGAGGATGTCAGTACAGAATCACTGAAGGTTTCACCAGCCAGCGCAAGCAATGGTTCATTAGTCAGAGGGCAATCCTCAGGGTCTTCTAGGGCACTTCCACCTTTACTTCATTATTACGTTTTGATGGAAAACAATAGGGTTAAATTCTTAAAACACCCAACAGAATACCACCCAGGTTTTGTAGATGTAACCGAGTCAGCTCTTCCATTGGTTAGGCCTCGAGTGCTAAATTTAAGTCATAGAGTGTCAGGTTATCTCATTTAGATTTCCAATGAGTATGATCAATTTTGTGAGAGAAATCATCACTCTAGGCCTTCTGGAAGTCCTAGATATGTCACAGACTGTGAATATGAGCAACAGCCAAACTCGTGGGTTTCTATCAGACAGTAAACAGCAGCATCTCAATGGCAGGGCTCTTTACTAACAAATATAGCATTATCATTGAGGCCTATTCTTTTTATAAAATGTTTTTTTATAAAAAGACTTGGCTCTAAGATTTAGACAGGCTTCAGTAAATAACTTTAGCAAACATAAGTGTTCCAAATTCCAGTTTGAACCCTGCCTTCCTCATCTTTGACCCAAGAATGCCTGGAGACAGCATCCTATGAGTGTCCAGATCCTTAAGGTGCCGTACAGTGGGGGTTGCAGAAAATGGCTCGGAGCGAGAGAAGACTGTTGCTGTTGACCACCATCTCTCTCATTAGATTCTATTAAGCTATTTACCCTTCACCAGTGGCTGACACAAAGCTCCTTAGTCCTCGCTCCCCTCCGAAGTTGAAGTGACACAGAGACTGCGGGCTACGTTATGAGGCCGTGAGGTCATACAGATGATGATAGTGTTGGCTAAGGGTTGCAAAAGGGATGGGCAGCGCCTCGGGGGCTGGAGAGAAGAAGGGAAAGAAGAGGAGAGACGAGCAAGCCAGAGGGAGTGAGAGATTCATTAGCAGAGTTAAGCTGACACACACGCCCCCTTCCAGCTTCTTCCAAGGAGCCTGATCTGGACCTGTTATTGTCTGGGACCAGCAATGTCTCTGTGTGTAAATACCAGTAGGTAGACATCTACCCATTACCTGATTTATTTAGGCACAAATTTGGAACCCTGTAACAGCAGGAAACTCATACAAATGAGTTATTACATCCATAACAGTTCCAGAACAGGAAAGTTTTGTTTAATGTTAAATTTTTGTGTAGCTTTTGGATCACCATCACAAATCACATATTATTCAGTATGTCATTTTACAAAATATGTTGTTGAAATATGGTATTTTTATGTAGACTGGGCTTTGAATTCACCCAATGAATTCACAACCCAGTTGACAAACACTTGATTTGTTGAAATGATTTTGTTTCTATCATGTCATGAGACATGAAACCTGTTTTAAAACATGGAATTCGTGAATGATCATTGCATTTGGACATGTTTTGATCTTTCTAGCCAATTTTTGACTGCTGGTTTTAAGAGCATGTGCATCGCAGAGCACAATGGCTACAGGCAAAGGCAAGTCACACATGAAGTGTTGTGTTCATCTTGCTCTGGGTCCGACTTGCGGTCGAAAATATAGGGCTGGATAGCACCTCTGTTTTCTGGCATTTTCAAATGTGATAAACGTGCAGCGTAAGCATGGGCTGGGTGTGTGTGTGTGTGGGGGGGGGGGGGGGCAACATCAACTTCTTTGCATAACAGCTTATATGCAAAAGTGACAGAGCGCTTAAATGCTTCATTTTGTCAAGAATAGAGCTGGTGAGATCTCTTCATATGAGAGTGATTTTGTGCAAAGAACTTCATGAACATGTTTTGAAAATCCCCTAGACCTATTATAATTTATTTAAGAATAGGTATAATATGTCCCCTTTAAACGTCACAGCCTACCCGAGTATTGTTGCTGACAATGTCCATTCCTTTGTGACCACAGTGACCCCCTCTTCTGATGGCTACTTACAGCAGGATAATGCACAAGGCTCAAATCATCTCAAACAGGTTTCTTGAACATGAAAATGAGATCACTGTACTCCAATGGCCTCCACAGTAATCAGATCTCAATCCAGTAGAGCACCTTTGAGATGTTGTGGAATGGGACATTTGCATCATGGATGTGCGGTCAACAAATCTGCGGCAACTGTGTGATACTATCATGTCAATATGGACGACAATGGAATGTTTCCAACACCTTGTTGAATCTATGTCATGAAGACTTTAGGTAGTTCTGAAGGAAAAAGGGGTCCAATCTGGAACTAGCAAGTGGCCACTGAGTGTTGAATGTACTGCAAAGTGTCACAAAACTGTAAGAAAGTCCAAATCTATTAAAACAATTTGACCAATATTGACTTGAACTACATTAAGTAATCAAAATCTGCTCTTAACTAGATCTTGTCATAGTTAGGCTGGCTGTCCTAATTAAACTTATATCAAACTACTGGTGTTTCTGTAAGCATAATTAGCTATTCCCATTCATACAAAACTACATGTGTGTCTTACAACATTCCAAAGTACAAACTTAAAGATATAAACACACATATGTGTTCAAAAGTCTAGGATTTGTACTCCTGCAGCCAGTGCAGCAGGAGCTTGTCACGAGCACAAGTGATGACGAATGCACCAGTCCGTGCCCCTGTGCGCTGCCCAGCCGCTTCTCTGTTATGAAACCACAGCTCTTTTCATTAAGACCTTTACACAATGAGAGAGGCTACAAAGTCAATTGTCGTCTGATTATCCTCTAGCAGCTTGCCTGGCCGCTTGTTAACAAGCCCTAATGGAAAACGAAGACTGCCAGTCCACTAACGGGGGAAATACAGGGTTATTCTTTCATTATGAAGTTTCCATATTGTGTTGGTAAAAGTACATTTGATTTGATTTCGATAAGTATTCTTACAGGCTTTTGGTGGCAGCAATCTTTTCTGCCGATTCTGTCCTCTGTGATAATTATGTGTGACATGTGTGAGTGTTTTGAATTTACATAAATGAATGGCACAGTGCTATGAGAGTCAGGTTTGTCTCGATTCTATAAGTGAGGAACTACAAGTGACCTCATATTAAAGTGAAAATTGGAGTTTAACATGTGCCTTCAGGGACAGGCAGTATATATGATACATGTATTTTACATACATAACACAATGTAGTCATTTCTATAGAATTTGACTTTATTAAATGGCTTCCTGTTTTCTAACCAAAGCCTTTGTTTTGTGATTTTATAGATAAAAAATACTGCAAAAGTACTTTCCATGAGACATGTACAATAAAAACACAAAATCATGCATTCAGTTCCTCATAATTGAAATTTACCTAGGATTGGTGAGATCAGCAAGAAAAATTATCCAGCACATTATTATTTTTTATTATGACCAGACATAGTGAAACTTCACATGAAACCTCAAGCTATGCCCCACCACACACACATTTTCACCCCCCAATCCAAGCCCTGCACTCATCTTTTCCTTTGTTGTTATGCATCCCTTTTTGGCTCAATGCACTTCCATAACATTTTTAGTCACAATTCATTGAAAAGAGTTCTGTTTCTTAGTACTGAACCAGACATCCACAAAGCTTCAAATGGCACAGACCGGCCACTTTATTAGGTACACCAGTTTATTCAGGGTGTGCAAGGCATGCCCATCTCAACTTTATACATTTTATATAATCACAAAAAGGCATCCACCAATATCTGCATAAAAAAATCTTTACAATTGGGGGCAGAATAGAAAACCTCAACTTACTTACACCTACTTACTTAGCCTACAAAGGTTAAAAGACCAGCGTGCAAAGCAGTTTTGCTTACCGCACTCCTTCCTGCAGTACCTGTGCCAGCGCCATTTCTTCTGAACAGTTCACTTGAAGACATGGTGAATCAGAGATGGCTTATGGAAATTAGAGGCTCACTACATGTTGTGTACTACCTATATTTTTTACATATGCTTTTCTAAGAACCAAAGGATAAGTACATGTGATATGCTGAATATGGTGTGAGTGTTTTCTTCCTAAGAGGTAGTAATGGGGATGAGACCGCCTATGCCGAGGCCGAGTCAAGACTGAGTCTTTGAAGGGTCGAGACCAAGTCGAGACCGAGACCATTCGTTTTCAAATTGAGTCGAGACTGAGTCTTTAAGGAAGCAAGACCGAGTCGAGACCAAGACCATAAAAACAAGTCAGTTTTCATAGCCATGATTTAATTTCACCCCAGTTAATAATGAACAGTTAGGCCTAAAAACTAAGCTAGACTAAGAATTTTTTACAGGAGCAGTCCTGTACACTATTAAGGGAGGGAGGTCTACAGAACCTCTTCATGTGACGTTCTACTATCATTAATATGATCTGAATCACAGTTAGGGCCTATAGAGCAAATTCTAATTTGCTAGTGGTATGTGTAGATTAGTAGGCTATAACACATAATATTCAATATCCTTTAAAAGTTTATTTCTTCTTGAGTAAATAATGATCTACAATCTCCCCACGCCAAACACAGACGTACACCCATTACACAAACACGCACATTTTCAAATAATGCCAGTCAACATTCCATGCTTTTTAAAAATTATTATTATTATTATTATTATTATTATTATTATTATTATTATTATTATTATTATTATTATTATTATTATTATTGTTGTTGTTGTTGTTGTTTGAATTTATTTGTAATGATGGATAATTGTTGGAGTTTTTTGTTAACATGAACATATCAAAAATATGAAATGACGAGTCCTCATCCTTCTACTGTTGTCCGAGACCGAGTCAAGACCGAGACTTTGAAGGGTCAAGTCCGAGACGAGACCGAGAAAGCAGAAAAGAGGAGTTTAAAATTAAAACATGAAACTTATTACCAGTGAATCAAATAGAAATCAAAGAAAAGTAAAACAAAGAACTGTAGTCTGATTGCTGATAGAATCACACTAATAAACACACAGTGTATCTATTAGGTGTGGAGACAAATACAAATACGGTATTCGGATTGGCACAAATAACGTGTTTTTTACAAATACCGTATTCGGACAAATACTTACAAAAATATTTGTATTCGGAAGGCCACACCCCCTCCCCTTCCTCCCTCCGTCACACACTCGCGTGGTTCGGGACTCACCCTGCGATCAGAAAGTCGTGGGTCGATCCCCCAGACTGCAGGAACCTCTGAGGTACCCTGAGTAAGTATCGTTCCCACACAGCGCTCCCCGGATCATTCCCCACACACTGCTCCCCACACACTGCTCCCCACAAACTGCTCCCCACACACCGCTCCCCACACACTGCTCCCCATCCCCACACACTGCTACCCGAGACCGTCTCCACACACTTCTCCACACGGGTGCAGAATTCAGGATGGCCCCTGTTTCACTTGGTGAATGGGTTTAAATACAGAGGAGGAATTTGGTGCTGTTCACACTGTGTGCAGTGGTGTTCACGTGTGACCTATTGATCACTTTCACTTTTAGATATTCAAAATTTTACACACTTACATTAAGTTAAATACATGTTTATATGCATAAGAAATCCTCTAGACAAATCTACTCCAACAGTATTATATGGAAATACAATATTTCAAATAAAACATTTTCTGACTGACGATTCTTTCCTCTGTGATAATTATGAATAGCTATTCTTGAATGTCACTGAATATATAATATATGCACTTCATAAACTGCAGTTACTTCTTAGATTTAGCATTTTACAAAAAAGAAGAAGGGAACATTTTAGAGCCAAATTGAACATTTTTAATGTTTCAATTAATTTAAACATTTTCAGTTTGCCTCTTTATTTTCTTTTCATAAATTCCAGCTGCAATACAAAGTGCAGTTGAAATTCACCCACAACTGAAGAAAAACTGGCCAGAACATCAGGCAAATGTTTCATCTCTATCTCTCCGCAATAGCAGCTCCCTGTAAGACACTAGAGCTGTTCACTTCAACTAATTACTGTCACAGTCGCTACCCGTTAATGTTGTTGTGATCAGTAACGAGTCAGCAGTTAATCTCAAAATAGCAAATAGCTAGAAATTAGTTATCTAGGACTGCTGGGAGTCTCAGTTATTATTGTTTACTTAATAGTGAAATACTAGTGAAATAGACCATGAGTCTACTGTAACCTATGGAATAACTAACCAGAAGATCTTGAGAGGAACTGGTAATGAGTAAGTCGAGACAAGTCAAGACCATGTTCAGTGCAACTGACACCACATTCAGTGCAATTGATTAGTAATACACTACAATATGTGGTCACTGGTTTGCCTGACCATTTAACCAACACCATGCTTCCAACTTTGCGGACACAGTTTGGGGAAGAAACTTTTCTATGCTAACAAGCTTGGCTGTATGAGTTTAATGTAGAAGAACTTGACGGTTCCACACAGAGCCCTGACCTCAACCGCATCCAACACCTTTGGGATGAACTGAAACGGGGATTGTGAGCCAGACCTTCTCGTCCAACATCAGTGTATGACCACATTAATGTTCTACAGAAGGAATGGGCACAAATTCCCACAGAAATTCCAAAATGTTGTGGAAAGTCTTCCAAGAAGAGTGGAAGCTATTATAGCTGCAAAGGGGGACTACCTCCATATTAGAGTCTATGTACTTGAATGCAATGTCATTAAAGTCCATGTTGGTGTAATGGTGAGGCATCCCAATACTTTATGTAGTGTATTTGGGCTTCCTAGCAGAGATATTTTCCCTAATTCTGTATTTACTGGCAAAAAAAGCCATAAAAACTGCCTGCCCCCATAAAGCCACACCAAAATGTTTGTAGTTCCTCCCTACATCACCAGTAGGGTGTTTTCCTACTATATAAAATGGAATTTTCACTTTGAAGATTACTGAAGCACCACTGTAGGAGGCGAGTAAGCATATTTGCAACAGATGTAACAGCACTAATATTTTTCCTCTTTGGCTGGAGTGTCTCTTTTACATTTTATTTCATGTAATGTCGAAAGACCAGACACTGATGCGATGTATCTCTGCCAGGAACAAACAAGTTGGTGACTTTCCAAGCATAGCAAGCTAAGATGTCCCTTCAGTAATTAGGCAAACATGAGGCCATTTGTTTTAATATGTTGTTGACTCAATTATTATATGCTACATTTGAGGAGAGAAAAAAAAAGATTTCAGAAGATCTTCCACAAAAACAGACAATGAATGTACTTCCAAAACAGGGACCCAAGTCACAAGGCTATATCCATGCAGCTTAAAAATACTAATTAGATTGTTTCACCATCTTCATCATTCAACTCAGTTGATGTACAGCTGACCTCAGGCATATTTGGTGTGTGTGTGTTTTTTATTTCTTTTTTTTTTCTTCCACCTGAATGCTTAATTACCTAAATGAACTCATTATGTGCTTCATTGGACTAATTTAACTCTTTTGTCCAAGGTCAGGTCTGACAAAGATTTAATATGACCCTGGGAGCCTGGGAGACAAAGGCATGTATGGACCACGTGTCTCACACCTGACCGTGAAGGACTAACCTGATGAGGCTAAAGCAGCAAAGAACTGGAATTTCTCAGACAGTCCAGAGAAACTGTTGCTGTAGTTAACCAGTATAAAATGCCTTTAATATGCACTTTAGTAATTATCTGTTTCCTTAGGTTTCTGAATGAGAGTCAGAAGTTCTACAAGGACACAGAAGGAGTCAAAGGCTAGAAATGTCATTACAGTAGCTATGTATAGAATTTCAAATGCGAAGAAGCAGAGTGAAAGTTATTTAGTAATTAACGATGTACAAAGTTAATTATTACTTTTTCATTTTAGAAGTTGGGGGGTCACGAGAGCTTTTTGACCTGTTTCATCTAAAAAAAGGTCCACAGCAAAGCCATTACAGCAAGTATTTCTATAACATGTTTTTATTGATTGAAGAGTTTCATAGATGCATTTATTTTATTAAGTGGGAGCTGTTTGTGACCTAAAAAAAGACTAATTCTGAAATTGAGAACCTTTTCTTAAATTTAAGAATATCAATGACAAAAATCGTAATTTCGTATGATGACGTTGTGTTATCAAGAGTGGCTCTCTTGGAGACTGTAAGGGAGTCAGGAGTCAGTAAACTCCAACACAAAACCATTTCAATATTTTTTAATCAAGTGGAAATGTGCACTTTGCAAGTAAAATTCAGTGTGTGACTTCTTTTTTTTTTCTCTGTCTCTCTGCACCGTAACCATCCTCCGGCGGCTCCATCTTTTCCGAATGTAGGGCGCTCCACGTTTTCCGCCCAGCCCTGCTACCTTCTCCTCTCTGCTGTTATCTGCGGCTGCTCTGCCGTTCTCGGGGACCATGGGGAAGGACAAGTCCTGGCTGTCCTGGCTCTTGACAGAGGAAATAAATCACAGCGCACACCGGAGGATACCCTTCCAGGCTGCAAGCTGGGAACTTCATTATCCCGCCCCTGCCACAATATTACTATGCATATCGCCTCTGATTGGGCCCAGGCCCTGCCGTAGTGTAGCCTACTTCTGTCAGCCGCCGAGGAGCAAGAGATCAGTCTTCCCACCACAGACTGATAGAGAAGGAGGGGAGGAGGATTGGAAAAAGGATGACTTTGAATGGGCCAGGAAATCCTCTAGAAGACGTTGAACATACAGCAGCATGCGTGCGCCGTCAGGAGCGGAGGACTGAAATGCAAAAAAGAAAACTCCTTAGTAATCTCCCTGACTTTGGTTCTTATTTGTTGCAAGTGTGGGCTATACTTTAGGAACTCTCAGCGGTTGACCTCCCAGGCTTCTGGCAAACACACAGCAACACATCGCACACATTTGATCCAAGCATGATGAATGAAATTCATATACAGTTGTGTGTGTATTATTCTTTACTTTTGATGTGTATATTATTCTTTACTGCTTTTCCTCTTCTCCACCCATAACCACCCAACTCGTATAATGTTCCAAAGTATGTGGAGCTATTTTGGGAAATAAGTGTGTGTGTGTAAGAGAGAGAGACAGACGGAAAGAGAGACAGAGAGAGAGAGAGAGAGTGAGAGAGAGAGAGAGAATGAGAGAGAGAAATTGGCCTGTACCATTAAAATCTCTTTAATGCAACAGTAATTCCGGGCAGAGGTTCTGAATGGATCGACCTCTGCTGCTGCTCAACAATTATTGATTTTGTGTGTGTGTGTGCGCGCATGTGTGTGTATGTGTATGTGTGTGTGTAGTTGGGGCTGAAACTTGAGGTGATCAACTTCCAGAGCAACAAACATGCCTTAGTTGTCTATATGTGGAACCCTGTACTTGCCCATAGGAAATTATCAAAGATTATAGTTTATAAGGAATTATGAAACCAAACAATTGACTGAAACTAAAACTATTCTCTAAAGAACTGAAACAAGTGCAGACTTGTACTGTGTTGAGTGTGAAAAATGACAAAATTGATCTTTTGAATTCTGTAATGATCTGCATGAATGTTCAAGCATTTCTTGGTGGATGCGAATATGGGTGTTAGCCCATATTACATTACACAATGCAGAAGGACTGAGGGCACTTAGAATGCTGTAGGTGCACTTTAATACAGTAATACAGTACTGTCGTTTTATATAGCAGCGTGCTGAAATTGCTGAAGTGTTTGTAACTTCATGCCGACTCTTTAAAGTTAGAACACTTTTATTTTATACTGCAACTCTCTATGGGAACAGTAGGCAAACAGAACAAGAGATAGGAAAACATTAATTTCATTCTAATCTGTGGAACTCTGTTTTAATCAAGACTGTGGGCATCAGTGCTTTACCAGACAGTGATTGCTCTCCCTCCCTCAGGGGCCTGCGAGCCTCAGACTATGTGCTAGAATGTGGCAGTGCAATAGAGTTTCTGGTCTGAAACAGGTGCCCAGACTGAAGGTTAGGACACAATATTTTATTAAAATATCTTGAATTCGTCTAGGGTCCTATGGAGTTATGTTTTAAAAGAAAAAAACCTTTCAACTTGATAGTTAAAAAAACCCAGAAAGGCTCTTTAAAGAACCAAAGGTGGTTTCTTTAAAAGGGATGACTGCATTTTGCACCTTCAAACACAAGTGACTGCATTTTGCACCTTCACAGGAAGAGTGACTGCATTTTGCACCTTTAAACACAAAGTATGGCTTCTGCCAGTTTTGTAAACGTATTACTCAATACACAGTGGCAACAGGAAATGGCTCATATGTCCCACATCACATAAATAGATTTTACACATGAATTGATAAGACTATAAGGTGTAAGTCGTGGGTTCGAATCCTTCCTTAAGCACACCAGTCCCTGAGCAAGCCTCTTAATGCCAAGTTGCTCCAGTGAGACTGTACCCTGTAGTTCGGGAATGGAAGTCGCTCTGGATACAGGCGTCAGCTAAATGCCGTAAATGTAAATGAACAGATGAGACTAGGTGTAGGAAAAAATCCACAAATTAAATGACTTCACACTGTGGGTCTGAAAGAATGGGTAGACATGGAGAAATGTGTTATTGAGAATGGAAATAGACAAAAAAGAAGAACTATATCACCAAAACTGGATATCAGAAGGTTTTATGGGCTGATACGTGTGTAACTGAGATTGAGCACAGAATGCAGAAACTTTAAGAACTATGGAGGTGTTTACAAGAAGCACAAAAACGTTCATGCAGATTCCTGCAGAATACTGAAGCCCAGGCTGAAAGGAATCTGTGAGAAAAGCACAGTGTGGAGGCAGTAAGCACTGAAAACATTGATATTTAGCTGTTAAATGCTTTCAATGTTTTTCTCTTTCTAACATTTCCTGCTTTTTATGACACTGAAAAATTATCTGTATTTAATGGCCAGTTTGATTCAGTTAAATCAGTGAAAGTGGTGTTTCTGAGTACTGTATTATGGTGCAAGCTATTAGTCAAGTAGGTGGAGTCTGTTGCTGTGTGTACAGACTTACATTTGACCAGTTTTGTTCTTCATTAACATTCAGAAAAGTGTTGGAAGTGTAGACTCACTACCAATACAGCATGTAAATATGATTCATCGTGTAACTATGCATTCACAATGTACCTACATAACAAAACAGGTTTAGGATGATTTTAATACTGATGCCTTTGGGAACCCAGGGCTTTGAGATGTGCTGGACTCCATTTAAATGACTTCAAACACTTTGTATCATGCTGTTCTCTTCAACCAGACATCAACATACCATTCAGTTGATGTCTATTGAGCACACTCTTGTATTTTCCTGTGGTTCCTCCTGAACTTCTTTTGCCACAGTCTCGCCTCGACCTTATTTCTATGGTGCTTCCTTGGATCCCTCTGTGATCTTTCGTTTTACCCATTTTCATAGCATCAAAGCCTCAATCACTCGGCCGGAGGCCACGGGAAGAGATCAATCCAACTGCGGGAGAGCAGTAACCCAATCGCTTCCTCCCTTCACTTCGTCTTATTGGCCCCACGGCACACACGGGACCCCTCAGGAGAAAACACGGGGGACACATATCCCAAGAACATTTTGGATCAATAGCTTAATCAGCAGGAGGGGTGTTTTGTGTTTTGTGGAAGTGTGATCTATTATCACACTGAATTAACCTCTTAAACTCAAGGTTGATCATTATTTATTAATTTTAAGACTTTTTATAGACTACCTGCTGCACTACATGGACAAACGTAATGGGGGCGCCTGAGCATTATAGCAAAAGGGGCTTTAAGGACATTGCATTCAAACCAATTACATTACATTCAAAAAGATTTTATGAGGAGTTTATGGGCGTTTTTCTGCCCATTCATTATTTAAAGGTCAGATACTGATGCTGGACGAGAAGGCCTGGTTACAATCTCCATTCCAGTTCGTCCCAAAGGTGTTGGATGGGGATGAGGTCAAGGCTTTGTGCAGGCCAGTCAAGTTCTTCTGCACTGAACTTATCCAACCACGTCTTTATGGAGCTTGCTTTATGCACTGGGATACAGTCATGCTGGAATAGAGAAGGTTCTTTCCCAAACTGTGTCCACAAGTTTGGAAGCATGGCGTTGTCCAAAATGCCTTAGTCTGTTGAAGCATTAACATTCACTGGCAGTAAGGGGCCTAAACCTAACCCCAATACTTTTGTCTATATTTTGTATGTAATATTAATTGCTATTGCTAACTGATTACTAGCTACATATGTAGTAAGCTAATCTGTAATGTCTATCTTGTCTATCTGTATTGTAAAGATATTTTTTACGGGTTGCCATGTACAAAAAATCCCCAGACATGTTCACTTAATACACAATTATAATTTAATCCTTTGTGCAGATGCTGAATACCATTATTAAGTTAAGTATAAAATGTTTGCAATAAACAGAATATTGTCAAACAGTTTAGAAATCGTTTAAAAGGAAATTGGGATTCTTTTTGAAATAAGATCATTTTTTGCTTTTTTAAATGTCAGAAATTTTGTGAAATCATTACCAAGTTTTCATTTTTTTAAAAGAACTGGGTTTGTTTGAAAGTTCAGTAAAATGTGAGGACAGCATGGTGAAACCTTTTGACATTTTTCTTTTAACTTAAGACCCAAATCCTTGTTTATGTCCCTGCTGTCAATCTGAATTTGAGTCATTTAATACATGTTAACTTATTACATTGATGGTGGCCTAGTGGGTATGACACTTGCCTCTGAACCAAGAGGTTGTGGATTTGAATCCTACCTTCAGTACACCACCACTGGGATCCTGAGGAAGACCCTTAACCCCAAGTTGCTCCGGGGAGACTGTCCCCTGTAGTTAGAGAACGCAAGTCACTTTGGATAAAAGTGTCTGCTAAATACTGTAAATATAAAAGCTTACCCTCTTAATAAAATACACAGAGGTGCCAAAAAGATTTTTCGTTCCTAAAGGAACCTTTCAATAGTTTGCCCTCCAACAAACATTTCTTGGAACGTTTGAAGACCCTTTTAAAAAAGTTCAAAGAACTGCAACATAATAATGCGAAAAACCTTACCTGACATTCCTTTCTTACCTACAAGGGGTATCACATCTCATCTACAAAAATGTTCATGAAACTAAAAATGAATCTTTTTGGGCCCCTTTATGTACTTCATTAAGAGTGTAAGCTTTTAGATTTGTTATATAACTCAAACTCAGAACTACAGCAGGCACATACATCAACAATATGGGTTTTCTATGGCATTTGATCTATAGTCATTGGTGGCTCAGTAGAGATTAGATAAAAAAGAGATTATACAGAAATGCCAGAGTGTTCTTAGGCCTGGAAACGGGTTGGTGCAAGCAGGCACTGGGAAACGTCATCCGACTCAACACTTCCCGAAGTCAGGTGGTCTGAGTTTTGGGAATAGCGAGTCAGCTGGGAGGTGGAAAGTGTGTGTGTTTGGGTGGATGGGGTGGCGAATGAAGGTAGGGGGAAACATCAAACTCCTCCCCCCTCTGCAGACCTGGGCCTGGTGTAGGGAATCCTTTGGGCTTGGATAGGCTAATTAGGGTGAGTGGTTGGGAGAGAAGCACAGGTGTTAGCCAGAGCCGCTCGCCGTATAGAGTAATGGCTGCTCTGTTACCCCACACACCCCCAGTAATTTGTCGCCACACTGTGTAACCATGCATCTCACTGCTCCACTTCTGCGCACGTTTCATTAATTCTTTTTATGTGCCTATTCATTCTTGTTATTTATTGCCCACACAATGTTAACACCATTAGCGGGGAGACACAACAATGACTTTGCCTCTGTAGTCCTTACCCGAGCCGTGGGGAGCCCGCAGGATGTGGTTTATTGGGTCAAGGTGCTGTGTGAGGCAAAGACTTGGGACAAGGGTGTGTGTGTGTGTGTGTGTGTGTGTGTGTGTGTGTGTGTGTGTGTTTGTAGTGTTTGTGTGTGTGTTTGTGTGCGTGTTTGTATGTATGAGAGATGAGCGCAACTAAACTGCACTTATGCGGCAGGAACAGCACTGATCAGTTACCAGATAATCAATTGATGGTTCCACATTCTGCTCACAACTGCATTCCTTCAGCTGCAGGTAGAAAAGCTTTGCAGAACATTAGCAAAATTCCCATTCAACGAAAATAACAGACTGTGGCAATACTTGCTCACTCAGAATGCTGCTCTATATTCAGGGGCGCCGCCAGAAATCTTGGGTCCCATGAAAGATTAGAATTTTGGGCGAAATTATTATTAAGAGAATATTACTAGCACCTAACAGGACCCCATGTCAGTGCTGGGCCCCTAGAATCATTCTAACCTTCCCACCCCTGGCGGCGCCCCTGACTATATTGTTCGAGCTTATTAAAAGTTAGGCACCAAATTTGCAAACTTGGCCTGGTTAAAAAAATACATTTCAATATGCAAAGTTTTTAAAAAGGATTTAGCTGACATTCGTAAAGCTTTTCACACCTACACTACAAAAAAGGGACCTATACAGTTCTATATAGCTATTGTTAGTGATATATAGAACCATTTTAAAGATATTTTAAAGAACCATATCCAGCACATTTTCCATATTAGAGAAAAATCTAATAACCAAGAAAAAACCCTCAAGGATTGAAATGATTTATTAAGTGCTCACTGTTCAATATGTAACTATTGCCTTAACTAAAGAACCCTTATTCCAGGGTTGCATTTGTTGGTGGAGCATTGCTCTCAGAACACTCCTAGCAAAATGAGTCTGTGTAAAACCAAAAAAAGTTCCTTTTGATTCTATATATGATGATATAGTTTCATATGGCTTCAAATAAAGTCATGAAGAAGAGTTTTTAAATCATGCCTAGAATTATCCATGCATTCAAATGGTGATTTACGTGTAAGTGGTTCTATGTAGAATAGTTTACAAAAGAACACTGGAATAGCAAAGACTTCAGATTGTATCTGAATCGTGACTGATGTAGAATGAATCAATAGTGTCATAGCAACATTTACAAGTACTAAGAATCGCATCCACAATTATGACGGCCTAAAGAGTGAGCTTAATGCATAATGCCTAGATCCTTTCAACACAGGCTTTGAGACGATAGTCCCTTTGCTCCATGCTTTTGCCAGTTCAATAATGAATAGTGACTCTCATGCGATATTCATGCACACAAATCGACAGAGAGTTGAGAAAGAAGGGCCTAAAGAGAGAAAGAGTGGGAAAAGGAGGCAAAGAAGCCTAGTCAGGCTAATTCGAGAGCAAGGATGAGGAAAAATCGAGAGAGGAACAGGCAGCTAGAGGAAAAGAGAGGGAGTGCGAGAGATATATGTAGAGTGAGTCAGAGAGGAGAACAAATGGTGAACAGTGCCATTAGGAGTCTGAGTGCCAGCGTGCAGGCATGGGGATGGAGCAGAAGCATATCAAAGAACACTCTCCTAGATTAGGCCTAGCTCCAAACACTCATGCAGTGCTCATCCAAACATAAATGTCAGAAACGCCTTGCTTGAGTCAGCAACTATGTGCATGGATGCATCAATATGATCCAGTCCTGTCCTGGTCTGTGCAGAGGCTGACAAAAAGCAGTTCATTGATTTATTTTTAAAAAGATTTGTCAGTTTATTTAACAGCAGAACTGTCAATTAACACTTATCAAGTGTCCCCCGCAAAGTCACGGCTCAGAGTTTGTGTGTCATGTTTCAGCTGTGCCCATCCAGGCAAGAGACACAGACTTCCATATTTCTCTTTCCTTTCTTTATTTAACAAAACCAAAACCAGGCACGGGGGCCCATGTTCTTTACAGAAACAGAACCAAGGACGGAAACATAACAAAAGGGTATTTTGAGGGTAGATAGACAAGTAAGACATCATACCGATTTTCTAGGTGAAAATTAACAAATATCCCCCACAGAAAATGCACTTTAGCATATGTAATGCACATTTACTGTTAAATTGCTAAATTTGACAAATAATACATAAAAATAAATGAATAAAATCACAGAAAAATCATGGCACATTTCATATGTTATGCTTTAGTTTTGTGCTTTTATTGCTTTGTTTGTTTAAATGAATAGAATTTGTGGATTTTTCAACATGTGCTCTGTAGAATGTGTTAACCTTTCACTTTTTCCCTGTAGAGGAGGCGTTCAATTTTCACTTAGAGACCAAACTGCATGTGTAATTCGACTGAGGGTGTTTAAACGTCTGCATACAACTGAAGGCAGAAATCGCTGTGAGCTTGATTCTTACGTGCCGGTGTTTCCACATGAATAAAATATCTTCCATCAACAACAGTCTTTTAGTTTACTTACTTTTGGTGATAATTGTGTTGTGTAAGGTGGAAATGATCCACACGTTTGAATGAAGTCAATTAAGTGCGTTACTTTTATTTATTTATTTTCCTGAGTACAGATCTAGATCAACTACTGTAAAGAAATCACCGCAGGCTCTCATCACACCAAGCAAACAACAAACCATCATCAGAGCCAATCAGTGCTAATCATTTGAACTGTGGGAGCCATTTCTGGATCCATTTCCATCATAAACTTTCCATCTATTTGATTGTTGGCTTTGTTTTGGGGCTTGCACGCTTTTTGCGAAGGCGAGGTAGGAGATGCGTCTGGAGAAAGAAAACACGTCAGGCGCTTGCTGACTGCACCTTGACTACAGTAACACATTTAATTGACATGGAGTAATGGTGTCAAAAGCGCTGGCAGGCTCGGCACTTACACCGACGACAGGGCTCAGCGTTCCTCCAGTCACACGAGCTGCGACATCTTGACATCGTCGCAGCCATGACGCACTGCAGATCTGTATCGGTATTTCATACATCCCCAGTGAACACTGTTCATTTGCACCCCACAAGCCCACGGTGGGCTGGGGAGGGGAACAGCAAGCTGCTACCAAACTTTACTTTTGTTCGTCAGCTTCTGTGGCACCATCTGTGGTTTGCTGCAACTCAGTTTAGCTTCAAAAACAACATTTCTGGATGCTCCAGTCAATTGGAATACTGTAGACTAAGTTTATAAAAGCAAATAGGCCTTCTGTAATGTGGAACAACAAACTATTTCGATTTCAGGGCTTGTTGGGCCCTGAAAAGACATGTGTTATCACTTTCATTTTATAGAATTTTAGTACATTTGTTTCACTGTATATTTAATTAGAGAGTAATATACTGAATTCAACTGAGATTTCATTGGCAGGGCCTATATGAAGGACAAACAACAATTCTTTTGTGAGATGTCACAAACAGCACATTTGCATATATCTGACTATTCAGTCAACAGAGGTATAACCCCATCCATTTAGGAGTGTTCCAGTCAAGACTTCCAAATTTAGCACAATACAGAGTAACCAATCAAATCAGAGGTTATTTACATATATCAGACTCAGAAGGCACGTGAAAAACAATCAGTTTAGTGGGTTGAAGAGTTGAAAATGATTAGGAAAAGAAAGGGTAAAATTATGGATGTTTTGGCACATAAAACCACAGATAGATGGATGGATGGAAGGAAGGATGGATGGATTGATAGATAGATCGATAGATAGGAAGATCCATTTCTAGTTAATTATATACAATTGTTTATGACTAGGCCTGTCTTTTATACTTCAGTCAACTTTCAGATCCTCAACCTGCAGTATACTTATGATCTTCCACAAGCTCATTTGAATTATAACACACACTTATGCTCGTTCTCTATTGTTTGAAAGCTGTGGAACCTGTGATAATGAAGTGTCATGTGCCTGATTCTTACATCACTGCCATCAACGAGGACATTTGGTGAACTGTAGTCGTGGAGGTGGCAAGCTGTCACCTTCCCATGCCATCGCGGCAGGGGCTCGGGAGCTTTGTAGGTGAGAGAAGCGATGGTAATCAAAGCCCAGGTGTCATCTTTTATTATCCATGCACACAGCTCATTCGGTGCGAGAGGTGTCTAACCTGATAATGAAGGCCTGGAGGTGCATCCAGGGAACGGCGCACACGGGACTAAGAACAATGAAGAAAAGCTTTTATTCTAAGAGTACGCTCTACACTCAAGCAACTTTTGGCATCAGTGCTCTCAGCAGGGGGTTATTTAGTGGTGTTAACCATTGCGTGTTAACCAGTGTACTGTTCTTTTATACATGCAGCGAAAGAAACAATTCCAAAATGAGATGCACATGTGGCTGTCATAATAAACTACAGGATAATCAGGCACATTCCAAGGCTGATTTATCTCTTCTGACGACGTCTCAAATATCAGGCGGATCCAAAATGATTTTCCTCCCAGATTAAGGCTCTGTGCTGTCCTGTGTGTGTATAAAAGAATATTACATCTTAAAGGTACTCTGTCAAGCTGGAAACCAAAGCTAGCGCTTGGTTAAAGGGTTTGTTCCAACGACAACAAGGCCTCTTCTCGTATCTCTGACTGTCTGACTGACATCTCCTCCTGGATGGCATCTCACCACCTCAAACTGAACCCCAGCAAGACTGAGCTCCTCTTCATTAAAGGGAGCCCGTCACCAAGCCATGATCTC
>JBBMFX010000037.1:7411593-7429850 GCA_037832545.1 Rhabdalestes septentrionalis | reverse complement strand
ACACACACACACACTTGTATCCAAACAATGTCAGGATGTGAGGTCATATTTGTGTGCGTGTGTGTGTGTGTGTAGTGGATATGAAGAATTTACAGTCTCTACACAATATAATATATATTATTATGTATATATTGTGTATATAGAATAACCTATTGTTCAAGTTTTTGTTTTATACTGAATAACCGAGATTCCTAACTATTAAAGATTGGGTATGTTTAGTTTATATGCATCCATAATCTCTATGTAATATTAATATGTCTCATAAAGTTCAGGACATTTTTGTCCTGGAATGCATAAAAACAAGCACAGGCACACACACATGCACACCGCGTCCAGTTCTCATTCTAATCAGCTTCTGCATAGTGTTCTCCTGGCATCCCTCAAAATCCAGCATAAACTTGTTGATAAATACTTGGCAATTTGTCACAATGTGGCGTGGGGCTGATATGCAGAAAGTCCCTGCTGTGGCCTCCCACCGTGCCCCTCAGCAGCACTCAGGGTTCATGGGAATGACCAATGGGAAGCAGTCCTGAACCACTTCCCACAGCCAAGAGACAGCTGTAATCTTTAACCCCTAAACACACATACACACACACGCGCACACTCAGACACAATCACACTAACCTAACGATAGCCATTCATATGTACATGCGTTCCCTTAGTGGTTCAAGACTGAAAGAATATCTCAGGAATGTTCAGTGAGAATGTGTCACTCCAGAACATTTGTTGATACCATTTACATAAAGAACAGCATCACTGTTCCAAGAAATACTTTCACACTGGGAAAAATGTGATATATGGCACTACCTTGATTGTACATTAAGAGGACACATAATTTTTGCATGAACTGTGTTTATGCAATGGATGTTTGTGTTGAAATAATTTTTGCTTTCATCAAGAACCTACAGAGTAGAGCTGTCACAAATTCCCTGATTATAATGAAATTAATCAAACCATTGTTTGAAATTACATTTGCAACAAATTATTATAAAGCCATGCTCAGCAGTGCTTTGACATGTGTTTCAAATCCCAGGTCATTCTTTTCATCATGATTGAAATATTGTTCATTCGGTATCAATTATTTCAGTGTTTAAAATCAATGTGTATCATTTTGTAGACCGTATAATATCTAGCTCTATTTTCAGCCCCTCAGCTATTGAAGTGTAAATTAGATCCAAATACATAATGGTCGTCGCTTAATACCTTTTGTTATTTCTAGGAATGCTTATTATGTGTTTTGAACATTATAATATCTATTACAATTTCAATGCTAATTTTACCTTCAGTATTGGTTTCGGTGATTTTATTTTATATGAAAAGTTTGGCATTTTGAAAGTTTTTATTGTCATTTTTCTGGTTTTATTAATAATATACTGTACACAAACATGCTAGTGTACCATATATTTCAATACGTATAGAAATAACTGACATTTGTCAGGAATTGCAAAGTACTTTTCAGACCTCTGTCTAAACTTAAAATGATTGCTAGATTAATCATTCAAATATTTGGTAGCTTACTTGACAACCAATAAAACCGACAGTGACAGCCTTACTTCATAAGTCATAAAAAACTCTTAAACTGAGTGATTTTAGAGAGTACAAAAATACAAACCTTAACATTTGTTAATGTTACTTAGAAATGATTCAAACACAGCACTGATTTCCAGTTCTGTTCAAAATCTATTCATTACAAACGCTTGCATGCTAAACTGAATGTATAGAATGGTTCATTTATAAAGGTGAAATTTAGCTTATAGAACATTTTTTATGTATTTGTAATGAACAAAGCCATTTTGCTTTCAAATACAATTTGTGAGTACATTCACTGTGTAGTTGAGTAATGCTAAACCAAGGCTTAAAGTTTAAACTAAAAAGCATTCCTGTCATTTTTATTATATAAAAAAGCTACAATTCTGATGGAGATGGCAGTTATTTCTTGTGAAGATGAGCCAATGGACATGTTTTTTGACCACCATCGACATGTGGTTCCCTCAAAGAACTAAAAACAAAGACACAAGTGCAATACCATGCAAGGGTTGCAAAATTTATGGTGCTTTCGTTGCAGTGTCCTAGATTGGCCCGATGCATTCATCACCTGAGCTTTCCAGTGGAAGCGCTGAGGCCAGTCTAGCTCTGTTCCCACTGCACCACCATGGCAAAACAAACACAACTGGACTGGCAATGCTGGCTCAGGGGCCCTCTCTCTCTTCATCTCTCTTCATTTGCCTCACTCTCTTCCCCTCTGCTGCTGCTCTCTCAGAGGGGGTGTAATCCAGAGAATTGGGTTGCTGGCTTTAAAGGAAAGAGGGTCGAGGGTTGTATGAGTGCTCGTGCCTCAGAGGACTGAAGCCCAAGCCAAAAGTGTTGAGAGGAAGTGGCTCCAACATTAATCTCATTAACTTCAGCACCGTCATCGCTTTGCTCCCCGCTTACTGTCTGCTCCCGCTCATAGCATTCCACACAAACGGCACGTGTGCACTATAAATGTCTTTAATGTTTTCACATCTAACAAACTGATTTACTTATTTTATTAGTATTATTTATTCATCCGGTACCATATGTGGTCCACAAGATATTTTTACACCAATTATACTCTCATCTTGCAGGCAAAGAGGGTTTTAGCATGAATTGATATTATCTGTCATGGTAATGGCATTTACTTTTTTATTTTACATTGGATTTTGGATGATTGCTGTGGTCTAACAACTACAGTGTTCTTATATTAACTTATAATCCACCTGATTAATATAATATGCTAATTGTGTCCATACATACAAATTTCCTTACAGTTAACATATGGTTTACATATACATACAGTATATGTATGTTTTACAATACAGGTGTCCATATTCTTATTTCTAGATTGTATAGTGCACATTTCATACTGTGCTGTTGATACAGTATTTTATTCTATTCTGTTCTATACTGTTGTATTCTATTCTATTATATAGTTTTCTTAATTTTTGCTGCTCTTCACTTTGTTCTGTCCACGTTCTGCCATGAAAAAGCGAATATCCCACTTGTGGTAAATATTTTATCTTTCTCTTGTCTTGTCTTATCTTAACTGTCATTTAAGACTAATGCGACTAACTGGTCTTCCTAGCTATGGATTCACTCAAGGAAAAACCTGTTAGGGATGTAAATTAAATCGACTCTGGTTGTAATTTTGAAATGCCGATTCCATTTACTTGAAAACGCTTTTCTATATTTCTTTAAATTTGCATCTCAAATATTTTCCAAGTCAACATTTGAGTCACTCGTTATTTACACCCAGGACAATGAGACAGTACTAACTGAAAATGAAACAGGGCGTTAAGGGGTTAATGGTGAATGATTCACCATGGCACCTTCCAAAATACAAACTTTTCAAATAGCCACTTCCAAGGTGCGCTAAACTTTTTCCTGATGAGAAGATAATCGGTGGTGCTCATCTGTCTCCACAAAAATAAAAGAGCGTGTCTGCTCGGCTCCTTCACACCTCCGACTTCAGCCTCTCAAAAGAATGAACCACGTTCATCTAAGAGGTGCTGTTTAGACCGGTGAGGAGTGAGAGGAGCCGTGATGCAGCCCACTGTGAGTCAGTCACGCCTCGGAGATCCAGAGGTGAGGCCTCCCCGCTGAGAGGCAGGCGTGCCTAATTAGAGGTGAGCAGAGAGGGCTACAGACCTGAGCGCCACCAGTACAGCCCAGCCTCGGCTAATTGAGTGAGCTCCATCAGAGACGGAGAGTGACACTCCTGCACAAAACTCTGGGAGGTGGAGATCAAATGTCAGCAGGAAGTCATTTGGCGGTTGGAGCTGTAAGACAAGGGAGGGTGGGGAGGCCACGGCGTGAACGTGTTGAGCTTGGTTTATTATGACATGTGAGGATGATGCGACTTTGTAATGCAGCTCATGCATTATTTTGAAACGGCAAATATACTGTTGCAATTCAGAACCAGAATCAGAATAAAAAATGTTATGACTGCACAGACACACAGTGACAAGAGCAATATAACAGCTAAAATTGAAATGAATTCAATGAAAAACTGGAAAAAGCTCAATATGTATTACACTATGATAAATACACAAATGCTGGGTATAAATACTATTTATATGTAACATAGTTAAGTGAATTACTGGTTGGAACTATGTTATTGCACATAGTAGAGATCAGTACTATAAAGTTAATATTGACATAAGTAGTAATACTAACATGGTAAGACTGTGTGGTGTCATCAAAGATTACTCTTTCAGTTTGGAAGGTGTATGTGGCAGCTATCAGAGCCACTTCACTGGGAGCTTGAACTTTTCTTGTTATTCCAATTGTAGCAAATAGCTTAGGACAAAATTCCAGAGGACTGAGAGTTCTGTGAATTGTGGAGAATGAAGCTAAATTGCTAAAAGGGAAAAATGTCAGATGTTTTAATACTTTTATGTGGGAATGACCTTTGGAAAGTAGAATAGTATGAATCGATCAATAAAACTTAAATGTACCTTTCCAGCAAAGCGTATAAAAAGTTGGGTGCTAACATGTTTGGAAGTCGTATACATGTTAGTTATGTGTATATTACATGAACAGTTTGTTATATGTATACAAGTAAATACGTTGTTATTCTATACTGAGAAAACAAACACAATCCTTTCATTTGGTGACACCAGCGGCATCCTCGGTACTGCGGAATCTTTTCAACATGGAAGTTGGAAGCATGTGCATATGACACATTCTCAGGGCACCACATGCTGCTGCACCTGGGTCGTCATTTCTCCTGCGCAACACTGTTGAAAAATATTGTGGGGTGTCTTTCAGAATGTTTGGCCACATGCATAAAGAATCTTTTTACTCTCGGTAACTTATTTGTAATAATACTAGCCATCAAATTGCAAAGTAAAATTTCAAATAACAGTTAAAATAGGAAACTTTTTCTCTGAAAAGACTATGTGCTAAAAAAAAAAACATTTTCTACGTCTAAAATTAAGTCTAAATAATGTGTTTCATGCAGGGGCCCACAGCCTGTTTTTGAGGGTTAATTATTATGATTTATTCACAAAGTGAATATATGCAGGCTGATCATTTTCACTACTCTCTACATATTTGTTTATTTTCCCAAACTACATATCATAAACCCCCAGAATAACAAATTTGGTGATTTTGTCATTATCCGAAATTTTTTTTATAAAGTGTCACGAACCAGCATCTTCTCCAACTAAAACAGAATCATTTTTACAAAAGTGATGTTTTTTATAGACTATAGAATGTCACAAGTATAAATGGCCATCACTAATTCTTTAACAAGATCTAAATGCTTCAGTCAAGCAGCGCTTTGTCTGCTCTGAGGTCAGCTCCACCCCCCTCTGGCATGACCTCAATCTTGCAAACTGTTTTGGACATGTTTGCCGCTGGTAGCGTTTAATTTGCCAGGGAGGAGGCGATGGCGCAAACATTCCAAAGAGCAGAGGACTTGATAATCTCTTCTTTTTGGGTCTTTTAACACCCAAGGAGGAGTGCAAGTTCTGGGCCTTTTCCTGCCTTATTGTTCAGGTGGAAAGAATCTATAAGGTTACACCACCTACACAATCACCCGGTACATGCGCACGAACACAGGCAGAATACACACACTTGAGTGTCTTCTCCAGCAGCGATGTGGCATCAGACGTGGAAAGCTGTGAAGCTAGGTGAGTCAGACTCTGTGGTGGGTGGCATGAGGCTCCAGTGGGTGGATGAATACACTGCCATCCCCGAGAAACATTGTGTCAGGCCGTAAGCTCCATAAGCAGATCAGAACACCTCAGCCCTGATTGCTAACGTCTTTGCAACAGGTTTTTTTTTGTTTGTTTCCCATGAATTAAAGCTATTAAATGCCTCTGTATTAGTCTTAATTATAGCAAATGAGGAGGCATCATCTGTGGAAAACTGTGGGAGCAGTTTGTGAAAAAATGTCCTCGCAATACATCTAGCATGAGGGAGGATAACACCATGTGTAAAGCTTTAAATCCTTAGAAGTTGCAATTATTGTGGGCAATAAAAACGAATGGTGTCATTTAAAAAGACCTATTTACTACTTTAGAAATTTTGTCAAAAGTGCAGAATCTGCTACTAGACCCCATAATGGATCAGTGAAGAGTTTTATCTCTGGACATGCGCAAGTTTGAATATATATATGGCCTCATATTCTCTGTAGGAGCAGGAAGACCAACACCCACACCACCCAAACCACCCCACCTCACAACCAGCCCCACCCCACCACACCCCTATCAGTCACAGGCATCACTCAGCAGATATGACAGATTGGGAGTTAATGTCAACCTTCAAGTGTTATGAGCTATTCATGGAAAAGCATGGGCTAACCTTCACTCTCCCAGATTTGTAGTGAGGGTTTGATAGGGGAAGACCTAACTAGAGGGTGAAATTCGCCAAGATTAAATTGCGGAATGCCCTGAAATTTAAATTGGTTACTGATGACAATAACCAAGGTGTTTTGTACTTACTAATACGTTTTTTAGCTTTGCAGAGAATTAAATAATGTATTGCTAGAGGGCAATATTTATTGCTAGAGTTACAATGCATTACACTGAATAAAATGCAGACATTTTAGCACTATAACCCATCTAGTGCAATAAAAACATCATATATCGGTTTACAATATCTAAACATCTTTCTAATGTTGGTAATTTCATTTTACACATGTATCCAGATATGCAGATATGATTGTACATCCCTAAAAATTGGAAGTGGATATATGTAGATATTTCCTTTTGGTTTTTTTTACAAATTATCTCATTATATTTTTTGTACATATAAAACTGTATTATATATTTAAACTAAAGAGTCACATGTAATTTAAATGTAATTTTGTATTATGTAATGTGTAATTGTTTAATTCTCCTGAAGAAGAGTACAGGACTGTTATATAATCGGAATCTGAAGCCTACAACAAAATATTTTGACAAGTTGAAGGGGTGATTTCGTCCAAGTATACTAATGCACACACACACACACACACACACGCACACACACACACACACAAACACACACAAACAATCACTACTAGCACTGAATAAACAGATTAAGCAGAGTTGTAAACAGGTGGCCTGTATTTCAGGTGTGAGCTGTACAGAACTGGATGGCCTGCTCTGAGTACAAACCCCATTTTATATCGGTTAGTCAGAGGGATGGCAGCAAGAGTCGCAATTAAATCAACTTGACATTGCATTTGCTAACCTTTAGAGGTAAGTAGGCCCCATTTCCAGCAGTGAAATGATGATGGATGGCCAGGCCTTTTTGTAAGTGAAGAGGCTTGAAAATGTGCCTATAGTGGTGGATTAACAGGGGTCCGGTTGTTACGAACAGAAATTTGCTCTGACAGGCTACAGTGACTAAGTAACGTTGCGTGCACAAAGAGGGGGGAAATGCATCAAGGCTAATCTTTGAACACGATTAGCACATCATTTGGCTGTCCTGAAAAAAAAAAACATAAAAAAAAAACAAAGCAAAAGTGATTCACCATTTTGAGGCAAAATGTCTTGAGGCCAGACGGTTTTATTTCTTTATTTATTTTCCCTCATACTCAGCTGAGATCTTTGCGAATGTACCCTCTTGACATTATGCATAGGAAAAGAATAAAGGTCAAAAATTAGTGTGGGTTCATTGATATCTTTTAAAATCTGCCTTACTCTCAGTTATCACATGTATATAATATGCATTTTAAATATGGGTACAATTTTCAATATTATAACATCCCACACATGTTATTTACATATAGTCATTCACAAAAGTTTGAAATATGTGTAAATATGCCTTCCTAATTTGTGTAATGCTGATGATGATAACAGAGGTAAATCTGAAGAACTGTGGTTTCTTCTGGTACTATTTTGCCAGACATGTGTTAGGTATTAGTTCAAATAGAGACAAGGCCATAAGCAAGTCAGTACACAGACCTGATTGCTCTTGTCTTTGCAACAGGGTTTTAATGAATGAAAGCCATTAACTGGCTCTGGATTAGTCTTAAGCATTAGGAGGCTTCTTCTGTGTAAAACAGTGGGAGCATTTTACAAAAAAACAGCACTAGAAGCACAAGGGAGGACAAACACCCAGTTCCTGGTTAGGGCAAAACAAAAACATCATGAAATTTTATCTTATTGATATTTAAGAAGCATCTGCCCAACCTAAAATTTGACCCACAATCCCACAAACACTTGCAATCTGTTCTTAATTCTGGTTTTCAGGTCATTAGCAAGCTGCCTACATTTCCCATGAGCATGTGTTTATTTGTTTGTCATCTGGCAGTATATCCATACTCATTTTGAGCATTACCTTTCAGAGAGGACGCTTTTAGACACATTAACGCTTTAGACATCTGGTTGCAATCACCACCCCTGTCAACAATTCTGACTCTGTAAGTTTCTCAAGAAACCACTCTGTTTACATCTCAATTATTTAATTACACAGAAGTTTTGAGAAATATTTCGGTTGTTTTCTTATTAATGAGAACATTTTGGAGTTATGAGGTTCACTGCTGCATCACCAAAAACTTTTACAGATTAAACAATGTCAAAGAAAATAAAAGTGAGACAAATGTAGAGTAAACAATGGTGGAGCCTTTACACTGCAAGTTACATGGTATGAGGTTTGATAATGTTTGTATACAGATGCATCAATCAGCCATAACATTAAGACATCTTGCATATTATTGTGTACAATAGGTTTCTTCTCATGCTACCAAAACAGATCTGACCATTCAAGGCATGGACTCCACACGATGTCTGAAGGTGTGTTGTTCTATCTGGCAACAAGATCATTTATGTCTAGTAAGTTGTGAGAGTTGGCCTCCAAGGATTGGATTGGTTTGTCCAGCACCTCCCACAGATCGACTGAGGGCCTCATTGCTAGTATGGAGTGTCCTTGGGTTGCAGCAATATGTAGGTAGGTGGTATGCCAAAAATGCCGGGGCCCAAGTGGTCCCAGCAGACCATTGCCCAGAGCATCACACCGCCTAGTCTGGCTTACCTTCTTCCCTTTAACACATCCTGATACATTCTCCTCCCCATGTATTCGGCCAGCCACATGACGTGAAAGAAAATGTGATTCCTCAGACCAGACCACATTTTTCCGTCACTCAGTGGTTCAGTCCTGATACTTACATGCATATTTGGTGGTAGACAAGTGTCAGTATGGGTACTCTGACCAATCTGCAGCCTCATACACAGCAAACTGGGATGCTCTGTGTGTTCTATCACCTTTTCTAACATATCCAGTCTTAAGCTTTTTCAGCAATTTGTGCTACAGTAGCTCTTCTGTATCAGAACTGGTGGACTAGTCTTTGCTCCCTATACACATCAGTAAACATTGGGTGCCAATGACACAGTTGCTGGTCCGTGCATCCCTCTGTCGATCCCTTTTGAGTGGTACCAACCATTAGAAACACCCTAGAAGTCCTGCATCCAGTCATCTAGTCCTGCATCCAGTCATCTAGTCATCACAATTTGGCCGTTGTGGCAGTATTGTACTTATGCTTGATTATTCTCGACTCCGATACATTTTCAAAAACTGACTGTTGTCTAATCGACACCCCACCGCCTGACAGGTACCAGGGTAAGGTAATAATCAGTGTTATTAACTTCACCTCAGAATCAGAATCAGACTTGCATTTTATTGTCAAAAGAGGGATTTGACTGGTGCAACAATGGTGCCGCAGCAAAAAGATCATTTAAAGATAAACAAGGTGTAAATATAAATAAACTGCAAATATAAACAGTGACCATCATGTGTGCAATGTACACAGCTGAGTGTGCCATAGTGTTCTTTGTTTGCAAAGTCCTCGGCTTTCTTGAGAACACAAATACCTGAGGGTAAGAAACTGCTCTTGAGAAGTTTTGGTCCTTTGGGCCTGATCATTTTGGTCCTGGATCTTTGGTCACCTATCAGTGGGTGTAGTGTTAGTGTACACATGTATGAAATGTTCGCACCATGTAAGACTCAGCTGGCGCTTTTTTAATTATAGCAAAGAAATGAGATGACAAAAAAAGGAGTGTCTAAAAATGGTTTTGAATATGGCACTGTTTATGTCGGTGCATCGATTTCGCTGTTTGTTTATATTTGTTGTGAGGATTCTTATGACAAACTTTTTTCGATCCTTTCTCCATGAATTGCTTAGATGGCATTTTTTTTTTGCCGGGTCTATAAAGCTCTGCTGTGACCTTTTCAACTTTCGAGCACTTACATGGGAAAATGCCATTCCTCTGAGCACACGATGAAAGCATTACCTCGGAGAATGACCCTCTGCCCCTCACTGCTACAGGGGAAAAAAAAGGAAGAAAAGGAAAACATTTTAGGTCGCAGGGAAAATGGCCACTCTGCTGTGAGAATATGTGCAAAAGTAAACAGTGGAATGTTTTGGCCCGTTCTGCCGGGGCTTCACCATGCAGGTCCACAGACAAAACATTTAACCAGCCAGAGCTACTTTGTTCACAGATTTGTGATTTGTGTTTATGAATACATGACACAAAATGCTCAAGATTAAATTTGTCAACTATCGTTTGAGTCTAACTCAAAGTCAGCTTCATACATAAGATCCAAAACAGGCTTGAATAAATAGTAGGTCATGTCAGTAGACATAAAGACATGATGTACACCCCTCCCCCAATATCTGACTTGTCTTAATTGCTGAAATATTCATGGTGTTGAATATTGATGGAAAAACGCTGGGGTTTATTACATTTCCTCATTATTTTCTAGTGACTTCAATCAGTCAGTGTGACTGGAATAAATGAGATTTTACTGTGTTTAACAAGACTTAATGTTAGTTTGATATTTTAATATATTAGATAGATATTAGATCCTATCCAGAGTTCCTATGGGAATGGTACTATTTACAGATGAGTGCAATTGTCCATCCTCTTCTTTTAAAGTCAATAACATGGCACCTATTACAAAAAAATGTATGAATTTAAATTATGTTTGATGTCAAAACCGCTGCAGGGTGGCTAAAAGTAGCCAGAAAATAATCCAAGTTTATGCCAATTGTCATGTAAAATTTCATCACAAACTCTTTAGCTATTTCAAATAAAATGGCTGATTTGATTTTGGGCACGGAAGAACTATTGTAATTCTCTACTAAGTTGGACATAAGAAAAGACACATTTCAACGTTTGAGATGCACTCAGAACAGATAACAGAATTCCATTCAGTGTCACATTAACAAGGCTATTTATGATAACTTACCAAACCATCACATTTTAAATGACGTGTGTGAAGCTTGTACAGTTCTAATTGCTGGGTATATGCTTCCATTGAATGAAACCCCATATGAGCAAAAGTATTGGGACACACCTGTTTGTCAGGGTTCATGCTAGGCTCCTTACTTCCAGTGAATCTTAATGCTTCAGCATACCAAGACATTTTAGATAACACCATGCTTCCAACTTTTGTTTTTCTATTGCAGCATGACTATGCCCCAGTACAAAAGGAAATGTCCATAAAGACACAATTAGATGATTTTGGTGTGTCCAACACAATAGGCGTTTCTACACGGTGGCCAGTGAGGGCCAGGGCCCCCCTAGAATTGCTCCTGGCCCCCCTTATGGCCCCCCTGTGCTGAACAGCCAAAGATTTAAATATAAATTTCTTATCGCGACATGCACTGGCTCAAAGAACGGAACTAACGTTATGTTTGTTCTAGACGGACTACTTAAAGCACTACACACGCGCGCTGACACACACGCACAACCCCCCCACCCCACTCCCCACGGGTAGTTCGCACAAGGGTTAAACGTGCCCCCTTAAAAAGACACTGGTCCCCCTGGTCATTTTGGTCTAGGACCGCCACTGTCCAACACAACCCCATCCAACACCTGTGGAATGAACTGGAGTTTGTGACCCAGAGTTTCATTTTCAAATGCAGTGTCTGACCTCATAAATGCTCTACAGAATGAATGGACTCCAAAATATTTTAGAAAGCCTTCCAGGAAGAGTGGAAGTGGTTACAGCTGCAATGGGGGGACCAACTCCATATGAATGTCTCTGTATTTGTATGTAATGTCCTTAAAGTCCCTGTTGGTGTAGTGGTCAGAGACCCCAATGCTTTTTTTACCATCTACTGTAGCTTCAATATCTCTGTGACTCCGGAATTTTCTAAAGAACAAAAATTCAGTCACCAAATATGGCTTGGTTGATCAGCCACATTTGGTGAGTAAATTTGGCAAACTTTAGCCCTACCTCTAAGGAATGCCTAAGCCTAAACAAATTCAGAACCCAACAATCACTGCATGACCCCTGAATATAGAAATAAGTATTCAAATGTGAGCCTAAAGCCTCTATTACAGTTGCATACCAAAACTACTTTGCATGGCCAAACTTCATTAAGCCTTGGTGCTCCTCTCCCCAAAGTTAGCAAGTGACTGTGTGTTATTAGCAAAGAGTAAATTGAGATGTAGGTATTATCTGCTGTGCATCTGTCCCTGGGGGACCTGGGGTCTCAAAGAGGTGCATGTCAGACCCTACAGGCAAACAATAAAGAGCCTGTCCTGAACCTGCAGGGGACGGCAAGCGGGAGAATCACCCATGTCATTTCAGTGTCCGCCCCAGAGGGGCTCCATCAAGCCCCACCTGACAGCAGCAGCAGGGGAGGAAGTGTGGAATAGCAAGCTCTCTCGTCCGCTAGCACGTGGGACTGGTATCCCAAGGAGCTCTGGAACCGTAATCATCATCATCATCCTGCTGAAAATGTGTAATCAACGACTCAGGATGACAAACGTACTCCCTTCACATGGTTTATTTGGCTGTGGTTGTGGTACTGGAAGAAGTGTCTTTGGGGGAAGAGTTAGCGATTGAGTTGCGCAGCACAAAGGGAAGCTCATGAATAGTCATTCATTTAGGTCAGTCGTGTGACTTTTGTGGCCTCTGTATGTCGTCTAGAGCTTTAACCCCTAGAGCTCCACAGGGTCACCAGCATCCCTGTCGAAAGGAGGTTTATGTAAATGATCAGTAAAATCATTTGTCTAAGAACATTTTGGCAAAATGCATTTAATTCTTGAGACTTTAGTGGAAAAGACTTTACAGCTCAAGTTTCTTTGGTTGAAGCAACATTCTATCCATTGAGATTAAATCACTAAAATGACTCATTCACAGGTTTTGGCATTTACTTGGGTGAAATCTTGCATATTACTATATCTGGGTCATTAATTTGGACCCAGAAGTCTCAGTGAATCACATTTCAGAATATCCTAATTATTATCAAACTGCATAAACATTCAAAATATCTTACAAGACCCAACATGGCATTCGAAGGCTATACTAATGTAAAAAACATACAGAAAGGCAAAAATAACACGAATAGCCTAAACTTGTTTAAAATGTTCAAAAAATAAGGCTACTATGTTGTGTTTATGTTTATTGCTGAATAAAAAAGTTACCTTTTTGAGTTTATTATGATTATGGTTATGATTATGATTATGATTATTATAATTATTATTATTATTTCTATCATGAAAAATACCTATACTATAAAGACTCCCTACATCTAGTTTAGGTTCTCCAGATTCTGTTTATGGGCCACATTTAGGTATTTCAGTCAAAAATAAGAGAAAGGGAAAATATGAATTTGGCAAAAGGAATGGCTTGAGGTTCTAAGGCGGTGGTCACCAAATCCCTTCCTAAAGATCTACCTTCCACAGAAGTCTTGTCTAGCCACAATCAGTATGACCTGCTTTTGCAAATTAACTCCTTCAGGTGCGATTTTAGTTGCAGGTTGAACTAATCGTGGCAGGAAATTAGATTTCCAGGAAGATGGTTGGTAACTGCTGCACTACAAGAAGGTCCATCAGTCATAAAATGTATTATATCTACTCTTTAAGGTAATAAATTAGGAATGAATAACCCAAATGTAAAATCTGTACACAGCCCATAGCAAACATCTGACAAATTATGTCCACTCCTGATCAAACCCAATGTGAATAGTGAGGGCCCCATCAGGTTCTGAGGAACATTTTAATTTTTGTAAACACACCGAGGTGTGCCACAAACCAACCTCCCATGGACCTTGAATGAAGGTCTAACTTACCAGGTGATGCTGGGTGTTCTTTTGTCTGGATATAATCTAAAAAACAGTGCCATGCATCACTGTGACTGAGGGTGCTTAAATCGCTCAGATTCCCATTCATCTCACTTTCATCAGCAGTGTACCAGCTCACCTCTGCCAACACTTCTGGGATTTGAACATACAAACAGATGGGTCTAGTGTACAGGTATTATGTGCACGTGAGGGACTTTTGTCCCTGAGGGTTATAATGTTCCTAACTCCAGGTCTATCATTTTGTTAAGGCTTGCAAATTAATGAGGAAAATTTTGAATCATCTTGCTAAAGGGAGCTCGGTGCTGAAATATGTTAATGCAGCGCTGAAATATACATTACAAATTCCAAGTACAATTCGTCACTAATGACTGAATTTGGCACAATTCGGCTTATGGTGAGAAAGGTGTAAAACACAAACCTGTTCTTGTTTGGTAATATTCAAACAATTTTGCATGTTTTTTGTAAGATTTGTGTGTGGCATAAGTTAAACAGTAGCAGCAGTCAGGTTTGTACTTCATTTTCACAATTTGTATAGATAACAATATGCCATTTTATCTCGAACCATATGACAGCTTGACATGGTTTTTAGCCAAGAGTGTGAAGAATTAGACACGTAGCCTAGATTGCAAATGCACATTGCTAATTGTTGGACCATTAACTCACTTATTAGCTACACTTTTATATTCACAATATGGAAAAAGGAACTTCAGTGAAATTGCATTAAAATACATAGACTTTAATAAGGAGTTGATCCCTCAAAGAAAAAGCCTTAAAAATAATGTTTACATAGGTTTTCCAAACGCTTAACAGTGTTTTTCTTCTAATAGTTTTTGGGTGGGTTTCACAAACATGGTGCATATTCGGCATCATGTCACATTTTACTCATTTTATTCTTAAAAAGTGAACATTAGCATCGTGGCGTAAAGAAAATAATTAAAAAGACAAACTGCAGACAGTGAGCAATTCTTGGCTGAGCAACTAGATTACTCTCAATTACGCGCAAACTGATAATTAACACAAGATATTGCTCTGGAATGTTAATATCAGCCTTATGCTATCACATCAGCCTTGCTTGTTTGGAGTCTAAGCATATACTCAGGCACTGATATGAACTACAGTCTTTGTAATCTACAGCAGGGACGATCAGCACCGGTGTACCTTATAATGTTCAAGCAGGATGCCTTAAGGCAGCTGCAGAGCATCTCTTTCAGCATGGCAACTTCAGCATTGGCGTAGGTAATGATTCATCCTTCAATCAGGCAGCTATTGCAGCTTTGCTTTTTTAGCATTTGCCAAGGAACACATGGAGAAGCGGAGAGATCTGGCTTCAAGATGGGCTCTCTGACCTTCCGGTGGCATGCCGCCCACAGCCTGACGCTCGCACTCAACATGACGGGTAGATCTTGGCTGAAACCATGGCAGAGATAATTGCGCCTCGTGTCCATGTGAGAGAAAGATGTTTTTAAGGACCTTTTCTCTCCACATTTCCATGATGCTGACAGAAAAGGGGTAATCATCTCCAAGATGCCGGCGGATTCCGAAGGCTCCTCTCTTTTGGTCAGGAACATAACGAGACATTGTTAAATCAATTTTCACATGTTCTCATAAGATGACAAAGACTGCGGTCTATGTCTTATGCCTCCTCTGTGGAGACACACATTGGTTTCTATTGTCAGGAATATAGTGAGGCAAGGATTTTGTGCTGTTCATGTATGGAAAAAGTGTTTGATTTGGTAACATCTACAAAGGAGCATATAATAATATGTTCTAAATATGATGCATTATTACCTGCTTGTTGACTATAATTAAACAGTAACTTAAATTGCGGATTTCATTATCAGAAAACTTTCTTAATAAACTTTCTTACTGGATGTTGTTGTTTAAGATGATTGATTAGTGGCACCTTTACTTTAGATCAGAGGTGTTGCCCTGGGCGACTGGAGTCCATCACATTGTGAAAGTTCCCCAGCTCCCCTACTGAATTGTACCAGGGGCGTTTGAACAGGAAAAGCACCAACATGTGCTGGTCACCCAGGACTGGATTTGAGAATCTCTCCCTAAGTTATTTCAAAAAATCCCTTAGACTATTCCATGCTGAAGTAATGACAAAGTCTTCTATTAAGTAGCTAGTTTGCATAGGAAGGTCAAAGTTGAAAAATCTAGTCCCTATTCCTTTAGAAATTATTTCTTCCCCACAACTAACAAAAGGCAAATGTACACTTTTTTTGCTGACTGACAGTTGCTAAAAGCATTAAAAGCATTAAAAATCACACTATGTGGGTATATCCAGGTATACTTCCATAAAAAAAACCTTCCAGAACATTTATGTTGACAACGTCATATACTGATAAACACATTGAATGATATTGTTTTAAACTGTTGCCACTTTTGAAAGAAACCACTTACATTCAGTTGTATCCCCTGTCTGAGCTGTGCACTCTTTGAAATAAATAATTCTTAAACAACCTCATAGTAGTTAAATAATTATTAATCACACTTTCAAAAGACAGTGAAAAGTAAAGTTATCAAAAGATTTTTAAGCCTCAACATATAAATAAAGTTTCTCCTGGATAAATCAACATTATCATATAAAAGAGAGCTTATTTCTAGGAGGGCAAGCCCGCCAGGGCTGCGTTGGTGTAACACCGTTATGGACTTCACCTGTAAAAACTTGAGTTATCTTCTGATGAACATCAAAACTATTGTGAACTAAATATTTGCACTATGGCAAACTAAATGCTCCTTAGGTCATTTCTGTTGTTATTAACAACACTATGATACTAAACCTGTCCAAGGTAGCTATTAATCCTAATTTGATCACCATTAACAAAACTGTGTGTGATCATTGTTTGTCACATCACCATAGACATTCACCTGCCACACAAGGAATTTCAGTATTTACTGAAAAAACGTTTACTTTAGCCATTAGAATGTATCCATAATTTCTGTACTACTTTTAAAAGAATTGTTTTAGGTGGTAAAGCCAAAGGTACTGTGCTTTTACTTTCACTTTACATCAAGTTCTATACATATTACTCCCTATATAGGAACCCTACGTGCTTTGAAAACTGCAAAACAAGACAAGCCTATTACCTGGGTACATGTTACATGGCGCCCTCAACCAAATTGTACAATTATTGCCAGAGTTTTTGAAGTTTACCATCCAGCTTTAATGTTTAAGTGTGTCCTGATCTGATCAGATTTTTTCATATAGAACTCCTTCTATGCCAAGAATCATTTAGGAACATTCAGTTTCCAGAGTGTATTTGGGAAGACGTGCTACAATCACGTTACTTCTGTCGAGCCACACTACTTTCGGTGCTTTCTGATGTCCTGAAGCCCTCGCAGCCTCTTTACGCAGGCCGACAGAGGCGTGTGTGAAATGAGCAGAGGTCAGGGTGAACCCTGTCATTGTAGAGTGTGGCGCAAATGAGAGTGAGCCATTAGGCTCACCCCTGGGTGCCCTTTTCCCAAACAGGGTTCAATCCACAGCCCTGCCCTTGGATCCTCATTCACACTCCATCGTCCATCGTGACAAACACATTACAATTAAGCTGCAATTATCTCACACAAGAGGATGAGACCTCAGCTGGCCCTGCCGGACGTTCCGGTCCCTGGCAGACACGCCGTAATTGTAAAACTGCAGCATCTTGACCTGGCTTACCTTACTCTGCGTATTCGAACGTTCCGAGGGAATCTCACGTGGCTTCCGCATGTGAGCATGTACCAGTTAACCCCTTTGTTCGCCTCTGTCACTCAATATCACTCACAGATTAGTCTTGACCTCAAGCGAAGCACTGCCCTAAAGGCAAAGGAATAAAGGACTTTATTGTTGCTCTGTACATTTACTTAAAGCATGTAGAATTGTTCATCTCCATAAAACATGCATGCACCCGCCACATCCACCTACTCACGAGCAGCTGGTAAATCCTCGCAGGCAAGGAGAGAGCATCAAAACCTTTTTCTCTCTCAAGCTGAAGATAGAGCTTTATTGTGACTGACATGACAGTGTTCTCATACCAGGGTCTCCTTGGTAACTGCATGCTTCTCCTCAAAGCCCAGTCTCAAATATTTAATCACTTCAATCACCCAAATTAGCATGACAGTTAAATCAACAACACAAACATTTATGCAAGGAATTTGGGATTCGCTCTCCTACTTTGCATGGCTGATTGTAAGCTTACGGAAAAAAACGGTGTGTGTGTGTGTG
>JBBMFX010000037.1:7369592-7382103 GCA_037832545.1 Rhabdalestes septentrionalis | reverse complement strand
TGTTTGATACTTGTGTGTCTATGAACTAAAAAGTGTTCATTTTTACATCACATTACAACCATTTTGTATCATTTACAATTAAACATTTTAATTGTTAATGACCTTTTCTCCAACTTCAACTTGCTACGACCTTTGCTAGAACTGTCCTCTCCATGTAAGACACTCTTCTGAAAGTTTTTGTGATGTCATACAACTAATTCTGCAGTTTTTGCAGCTTCATTTATATTTATAATTTCAGTTGTACATTGTGATACTTATAAGTTGCAGTTTTTCTGCCATTAACAACACTTAAGCTTGAAAATAAACAAGAACAGTAAGTCTTCCATAACTTTGAAACATAATATTGTTCTAATTTCAGATGGAATTAACCAATGAAATAAAAATAAATATTTGCTACACTTCATCTAAGATAATTGCTTTTCTGTGTGTGGTCATATGTAGTTTCGTTTCAGTGAGATTAGCAAAACATATTTCATTCCAACCAAAACCAAGTCCAAGACTAATAGGACTGTGCACCTTACCATTCTTTTCTATCCCTTCATCACCATGCCATCACACCAAGTCCATATTAGCCCCATCAAGCCCTTCTTTAATGAAAGGGTATACAGGGTTTCTAGTGCTGCTTAGCAATCAGCAAAAGCTATATTCCCAACTCTCTCTCTCTCTTTTTTTTCCCAGACGATTAAAATAATGGGAGGATTGGAGCAGGGAGCGCCCCGCGTGGCTCAGCAGGGTGCGTGTTTAGTGTTGCGGCAGGCGGGCTGGAGAGCGGAGAACACGGGGAATCAGCCAAACGACTCCAGGTTGGGAGTGTTAACGAGATCCAATGGGCCCCACAGCGGACCTGCCCTGTATTAATACCATCCAATAAATAATTAAAGCTGAGCTGGGCCCACATTAGCACCACAATCCATGAGAAATGGAAGTCTTGGAGAGAAGCAGAAATGTAAAATGCGTTATTCATTCAATTCTATTTCTTTGTAACAATTTTTACAACAGATATTTCCATAAAAGACCTTAGCAGAAACAAAGACAGGTGTAAAGCCTTTAGCAGCTGGATGATTAGAAACATGCACCAGAATGTGGCATTTGCAAACTCTAGCATCTTAACGAAGGAGGCAAAATGAGATAGATGTTCATTTAGGCTGATCTAGGTTCAGAATTGTTTCTCTGAAATAACTGAGCCACCTAAACCCCACCAACCAATGTGTTCTTTCACAGCTACTGCTGCAAAAAGCTGCAGAAAGTCCTACTCAACAATATGTAAAATAATGCTCGAAAATGTTTGATGCTCTAACAACCAGCAGGTTGGAAACAGCAGCGGATTAATTCAGCACTATGCTAACGATAGCTTGACCACACCTGCTGGTTTCAAACCAGCCCTCAAAACCAGACCTAATTTTTCCTCCTACTAACTCGCAACACATAGGGATACAGCAACAATGTAGTCTGTCTGGGGGTCCAAACTGGGACCCTGGAGGACCAGCTTGAAAAAAAGACATACCTGCTTCCATAGCAAACTGAAAAATAAACTATAGATACAATTTTACACCACATTCTATATGAAATATGAAACCACTGATGTGAAGGAAGGACACTTTGCAGTTTTCTAGAGGCACAAATGAAGCCTATTCATCAGTTTATTCAATAAAGAAGACATTTATTGAGTGAAATTGGTCTTCTGACCCATTTACAAACAATGATCTCCCCATTAAACACTAACTGTGGTGCCAGCCACTATATTTCCTTCTTCCACACTCTACACCATCCATGCCTTGTTTGAACACAACTCAGTTAATTTTGAACATTGTTCCAAAGCAGCTTTATTGAAATTTTGGTCCAGACTACTAACAAGCAAGCCAAGGAAAAACGTCCTAAGAGCATGAGGAAGAAAGACTCAGAGGAGTCAAGGCGCAAAAGGGGAACCCATATTTCTTTAAGCTGTATAGACACTGAAGTTATGATTAAAGTAGGATACGTTTCAAAGCAAAGAAGTCGGAAAAGTGGAAGGAGGCTCAGCAAAACCTTTTATTGATATTTAAAACTCCTCAAGGTCAGCAAGTAAGGAAATATCTCATCGTTTGCTCTGCTGGTCAACTTAAAAGGAGCAAATCTTGTGCTGAATTTCAGTTACATGATAAACCAGAGGTGTGCAAATATTTTGAGGGGGCCAAATACATGATTTTTAGCTAAGGGTCAAAATGATAAGAAAAATGTTACATCAAAAGAATAAGATATAAATTTCAGAGTTGATATAAAGTATAATTATGTGTTTGCTGAAAGGGACAAATTCTGATAGAGCACACTCAACATGATTGAGCCGTGTATTAAATATTTATTCTAACTGTGTTTTGAGTAAAAAACGTATTTAAAACATACAACACACACCTTTGTGTTTACACAGATACCATTTTAGAATATTCTGTTGTTGGACTCTATGACTCCATAAGGTAAGCTAGCTATCTGCCAAGATAATAAACTCTAGGTAAGTACATTAACAGCACTCCTCTATTGATTTGCTGTGGCCGCAAAGAGCTACAATACAAACAGTTCATAAAAAACAAAAATGAATGTATCCCAGCTTTTCTGTGATACTAGCCACCTTTAGTGTGATACTAGCATAGCATACCGAGAACGATGCAGTATGCAGCAGTTCAAATTTTGCAGACAAATCCACCGTTACACTACTAGGTTTAAGGTACTTTAGAAGCTTATATTAGTGTTTAGTAGCCTTTAGAGAAAAATCACATTGTGTCACAACTTAATCCTAGTTCAGGGTGTATTCTTTTGCATTGACAGAGCACAGTAATTTTACCAAGGTATTTGAAATAAAGAACACTTTTCTGACTAAAAATCAATATAATCAGTTACAATGTAGTTTTGGCAAACCAGACATTAGCTACCTAATTTCATAGTAAATATTAAGAAACCTGCCAGCCAATTAAACTATTATTTCTACATCAACTTGTTTATTACTTTTTTTTTTACATGTACTCATTAACACATGTCAGGAATGATTTTTTTCTCCTTTTCTGATCACCATGATTTTGATGATCGCGTATTTTGCACATAAATGGGATTTTCAACATTATGTTAGCACTAATCTAGTGATTTGATTGTACGTTCACGTTTCCACAATGAGTGTACAACTTGAGGCGGCTCTCTCTTACTTTTAAAGCTTAAAAGTTCATTTTAAACATAAACCAAACTCCAAATTTGGTCCACCAGTTATCACTGATGTTTCGTCATAGTATGTTTAGGAAGATTCTGGTTGACACTGTATGGCCGAGACCCAGCATTTCTGGATGTGTTTACTCACATCCAAGATCATCCTACTAGTCTGAAGAAGACTGACAACTCCAGTATCCGGTACAAGTATGTGAAATGGCGCAGTGAGAACGGAAGGAGCTGCTGTGGCCGCCTGCTGCTGCCGGTGGGGCTCTTTAATAATGCGCTGTTTAAGCCGTTTGACTCCCGCTCCAAGCAAAGTTCACAGCGGAACGGGCGGCGTGTGTAACATCACGTGGGCCGAGCCTTGCTCTCTCTCCAGCGCACGCGGCTGAAAATTACAGAGGGAAAAGCAGCAGAGTGCTCGCGTCTGTGCGACTAAATGGAGGGACGGGACCGGCTCGGCTTTAGTGCTCGGCTAAGCCTCGCAAAAAAAAAAAAACAGCCAAGATGGAGCGTGGCTTTTAAGTGCAGCTTTTTTTTTCTAGCGAGAGAGACATAGAGGAAGAGACAGAAGGACAAAGAGAGTAAAAAAGAGAGAAAGTTCCGGAAAAAAATGCAATGCAGGGCACATAGGCCACCTCAAGCACCACTTTTCCATTTATCGACCCAATTTATAAACTCCTCACTGCATCAGGCTGGCCTTAAAACAACTTTCATTCATGTCTTCAGCGACAGCTTTGCAATTCAAAATGTGCAATTTCAACACTTTGTCCTCCGGTCAAATCCTACCTGCCTGCATTTGCTGTTCAGGGCAAACGTGCATAGTAGATTGTAGTACCTAAGATGTTAGGCCTGTGGAACGCACTAATTTTGAGTGTTATCTGTTATTTCAGAAAGCAGAGTGTCAGGGCCTGAGGTTAAACTGTACAATGCCACAGTCAGATCAAGGAGTCAAAGAGAGCACAAAGGGCCTGCTAATCTCTGAGCAAGACAGGATGGCTACTACATTTCCAGTTTGGTCGCAATTGTGCCAAAGGGGAGACGTATGTGACACAACACCTCGCAGTGGGTCATTTATCTACAGTATTTATACCAAGGCATTTTGTGGAAAAGGTATTTCAGTATTTTCTATTGCATTTTGTACTTTTCTAAGTGTCTTGTGCAGTCTTAACATAAGCAATTTCCTCTGGGATCAGTTTTACTGTGTTGATGTTGGAAATGACATAAAACACCTCCTCAACTTTTTATTTGGCTGTAGTGAGAACTGGGAGAAATCTTTTTAGTCATTCTTCAAACATGTGACCAACAGAGACTTTTAGACTCTAAACATAAATCAGTTTTAGAACAGTTGTTTAGCCATCTTAGCCTGAATTCTGTCCTTTGTCTTTATTTCTGAGTTTACTTAGCAACTTGATGCAGTTTGAGGCACTTCTCTGATGATTTAGGGATGTAAGCTACACTGGCCTTCAACGCAAAAGTAAGGAAGAAATCTTCACACCAAACAATTCATTAGAACGTCATGGCTGACCTATTTCTTTTAAATTAAACGCAACTGTATTAGTACAGGCACTATTGAAAAAGTGGTTTTACTGAAAAGTAAGAAAACTGTAAATTCGCCCCAAATGTCTCGTTAATCCTTCAATTCTTGACAGTGCTTCAGTATTATGAGCCCACGGTTTTCAATATATTAATAACTCTTGGCCAAATAGTAACAGGCCTGAAAGTGTGAGCATTTACCTCCACACCTTAGCTGGAACAGTCTGTTGGAGAATGTACATCCTCTCTACATGAGGATAGAGAAAGATTTTGTGTGTGTGTGTGTGTGTGTGTGTGTGTGTGTGTATGCGTGTGCATGTGTGGTCCCTAAACCCACTTCCCTGCACAGAGATAATAAGCCGCCTTATCAGTACAGGACACGAGCAGCCCCCCTGTGGAGTGACAGGTCAGAGAGTCCAGGCTACCGAGGATTGTAGAGATGATAAGACGAGAGAATGAGCATGTGAACGTGAGAGAGAGAGAGAGAGAGAGAGAGAGTGAGAGAGATGGAGAGAGAGAGAGAGAGAGAGAGAGACAGAGAGAGACAGAGAGAGAGACAGAGAGACAGAGAGACAGACAGAGAGACACAGATATATGGACTCAGGCCCCCGGAAGGTGGAGGCAGCTGCTCTGGCCTATCAGGTCCACCAGGAGCCCTCAGAGCTCATTAGCATAAATTCAAATGACAAATGTGGCCGACGCTGGCGGAGACTAATTAATTCACAAAGGGGGAAAAAAAATAACTGGCATTAGACACCAAATCCTCCACCGCCAGAGGACTGAACAAGTGTTAAAGCACTGTGGCCTGTGCTTCTCCCTCTCTCTCTCCTTCTCTCTCTCTCTCTATCTCTCTCTCTCTCTCTCTCTCTCTCTCTCTCTTTCTGTCTCTTTTTCTCTGTTCTCCATCCCTTTGTTCTGTTCTTTTCCCTCCTTCCTTCTTCTTCTCCCCATTTTTCCCATGGTGGCCCTCGCTGCTGTCTGTGGACGTGGCTTGAGGACAGAGAGAAAATGGAGGAGAACAAGAATTAGAGACATGTTTAAAAAGGTTGTGATCGCTTGCATTCCATCACACCATCAACCGGAGTTGTCATGTACGAGGGAAGCGACACAGATTCATGTGAAAAAATCTGCTTGTGCTGTGTTCGGGCTGCTTGCACAGGGGCCCGCTGCTCGGCTGACCACGACAGCCCTGTGCAGGGGAAGGATAAGGGCACCCCCTTGTGTTCCTACCAAGCAGAGAGGCAGCGTAGAACAGTACACACACATGAGTTTGCCTATACGAGCGTTTACAACAGTCTTTGTTCGATACCAAATTGTGAGACAATTGTCTGATGGATATACAGCTTGTATCCTTTGGTACACAACATATCATTTGTTATTAATGAGTTATTTCTTTGTGGAAAATAAGAACAGCAGTTTGCTGGAAGCGTAAGTTCTTAGGAAAAAGGAGGTTATGAACAAAAATGGAGTGAAACAAATGTGTATTCCACTACATTATACATGAAGAAAGGTTAGATTTTCCCTGTTTAATATAAAAAATGGTGTTTGAAGGGAAGACAGATCCAATTATAAAAGGAGATGTCAAAAATATCAAATTAGCAAGTGTCCGTCCAGGTAGTCAGTCCCTGTTATTAACAAGTGATGGAAGCTCATAATTCATCAATTAGCATCAAGCACAATGCACGTTTATACGATGTCAGGTTGATCTTTGTCAGAATAATTTATTAGTAATTATTTTTCATTAATCCATTACTTTAAATAGATCCCCTTAAATAGATTATTTTTATTTTGAATAGTCCGTATAATTAATAGTACAACATCTCTACCCAAAAGTCATTTTTAAAGAAGTAGAAATGCTCTAACTACAACAATCTTTTTGACTAAATACAACCAGTGGAGATAAAAAAAGGGAAGAGAATAATGTTTCTGAGGCCATTTTTAGTGATGTATGGCCTTTTTTTATCAAGGGAATTTAAGAGAGCAGCCAGCACTCGCGGACTTCCCCCTTGGGGATTCTGTTATAAATTTCCGAGAGCATATTAATAAATATCATTTGGAGTATGTTAAATTAGGCTGAGGGGAAATCTGTCCCTTCGCCTACAACTGCGGGTTTCCAGGAGTTCTCTAAATGATCTTAAAGAATACGATTACAGAGGCAGTTGCTGGTTTATGTATTGACAAGTGGATCAATCCATTGTGTTTGTTTTGGTGTTTAAAATGTGATCAGCTTCCTGCAACATCTGGATCACATCAAATCCAGGTTTGAATAATTTTATAGGGATTAAAGTGTAATATATTTCTCTCTCTTTCCCTCTCTCTTTCTCTTTCTCTCTTTTCCTCTATTCTGTTTATTTGTGTATGTTGAGTGTGTGTGTGTGTGTGTGTGTGTGTGTGTGTGTGTGTGATTCAGCCAAGTGCAGCACTTACTCTTAATCCCTGATAAATTTCTTCCTAATTTCCTAAACAACTATCTTTGAAGTGATTCCATGAAAAATGTGACAAATACCAAATACTTTCATTTTTCACTGCTGTGTACGTGTGTGTACGTGTGGGTGTGTGTGTGTGTGCCTGTGCGTGTATGTTCCCTGCAACATCCGTCCCTATTTCGTGGTAAAAGTTGTTCCACTTTGTAAGTATTTTTAAAAATAAGAACATCAGATGGGGATATGAGTTCCCATACATTGAACGCGCCGCCCATTTCTTCGAATACGCCCAAGCAAAACCTGCAAAAGAAATTGTCTCGAGCCAAAGTTAGGCCAAAGCAGTAGGAAGAGCCTAGAGGGGTGGACAGTAAGGCCATTTTAAATGCAGCACTATAAATGTTCCTAAGCAATCTTTTAAACCAGCCTTGGCCCATTATGTGGTCACCACTAGTCTTAATGCAAAAGAATCACAGTTTCCACATGTATATATATTTTACTGTCGCAAGAATGACCCCTCGTCGTATGCATGCTATACCTCATATTGTTCCAGTCTCTAATGGCCTCTCATTTTTTAAGATCTGTAATGTATTTGGATTATTCCGCTTCCATGGCAATGATGTTAGGCTCGTGTTTTGTAAAAGCCTGATTTCATGTGAAGGGAGTTTTTTTCCTCTGCGCTAAGCTAGAAAATAAACAAGCACAACTATGGCCAGCTCTAATTTCACTAATGGAACGATCCCTTTCACTTTGAATTGTTACATAATACATCTGGTTTATACCGCTTCCATAAACCAGGGTTTGCGCTACGCTAGAAAATAAACAATAGGAACTATGTAGGAGTATTCACTGGCTGTCATTTCATAAACAACTTTGCCCCCTTCACTGGGAATTTCGGGTTCATTTTGAGAGTTGAAACGTTTTCGTGGTTAGCGGTAAAGCAGCTGTCCCGTCTGTGCCACTATTTTGGCTTGATTTTTGGAGTGAGATTGCTACAGAGGTAGCAAAAAACCCTAAAAACAAAAAACAGGCGCAATACCAGGGCAAAGACACATGCTACGGCAGGGGGGGAATTGTGTAAAGTCTAAAGGAATGAGCCCCTTGCGTTAGCGCTGCTTTTTGTCCTCCTCTGAACCGTGACAGCTTCCTGTCACTCGGCCTGTCCACGAAGAGTGGCACTCCATCCGGCGCAGTTCGATGGAATGCAAGCAAACTTCTGGTTACATCCTCCTACCAGATAGTGAGTAATCGAGACACCAACCTGGGCAATCTTATTGCAGGTGAAGGGGAAACCGAGGCGGAATCAAGGGGCAAAATGGATATAATGAGGGTTGCATGAATTGAGGCACGGGTTACAGTAGCAAATTACAAAAAAGTAGCATGTGGGTGGTACATGTTGTTTTTATTCTTTTTTTTTTTCCTTGAACCAGTCATAGGGCTGTGTTAGGGACTGTGGTGTCGATTGTCATGAGGCTGAAGTCGGTCACAGCCTAATGTAGATGATTTTCTGATGCAAGACTCTTGTAAAAATGTCCTTGTGAAAATGGTGGTGTCATAACCTCAGCAAATGGCTTCATTAAATAGTATGATGTAAAAACCCATACATCCCCAGGTTCTGTCTTTCCATCCTTGCAAAGTGGGGTAGGGGGGGTTTAAACTGTAGCTTTAATCAGACCATTACTTTTGTCCACAAATGTAAAATGAGCATGTGGCCTCATAATAAGCTCAGTTGTTACAGTTAGGTTCTTATGCAACCAGAAGAAGAACAAACTGATAGTTGGTAACCCCAGAACTAGAAAACCTCAGGTTGAGAAAGTAATTTGTTAACTGTCTGGACCTGCATTTTCACTCCTTAATGACATTGGTTACTCTTTTAAACTTTCTATATACTTTAGATTTTTTGTACATTGATAGATTTGCCTTTACTAGAGTAGACTAACAAGGCTAACTCTCTAAAAATAAAAGCCTTTCCTCAAGTTAATGCCTTTACACGATACAAAACATAGTTATAGAATGACACTTATATGTTGGTCATGGGTTTCAAATGTCTGTGTTTAATCCAGAGATGACATCAAATGTGACTACAGCTATACCCTACTAGCCTAGCACTAGCATAGCATTACAGAAAAGGTAGCCCTATCATAACGCTTATTTAAAAGCTGGTAAGTAATTAAAAATGTTTCTACAGTAAACTTCAATTTTATGTTTTTTTTAGGATTTGAAGTTTGCAATTCCCATGAAGGACAGATTTCTGTTGACAGAATGATTGCAAATATCAGGCCACAAGAAACTTTCCTGGCAATAAAGATTATTAACAATTTTTATTGACGTAATTCAGGCATACAGGGATGTTAGTGTGGATTAAAGCCAATAGTAAGACCAATATGGGCTTTCAAAATGTAAGAGGCTACCTGGAGGATAAGAGTCAGCACGGCTGTAATCACTCTGTTACTCTTTGGGCTGCTATTGTTGAGCATTACCCCAAGCAACAGGTTAGGGGGTGGTGGGTGGTCTTTGTGTCAGAGATAAGCCCAAAGTCACCCAGGCATCTGCCTGGTGTGAGGGAGCAAGAGGAAATGGTTTCATGGCCAAGCTGACGGCTTGAATTAGCGTGTCTGAAATGTGCATCATCTGCTAACACTTGGACATGGTGTTGCTATGGCTCCTGGTGGGGCCTGGGCCGCTGCCTGCTTGCCGGGGCCCTATGATCCCCCAGCCGTGAGCGCCAGGGCCTGTCACTTTGATAGACGTCTGCCAGCCCCTCGCAGGCCTCAGTCAACCAATGACAGGAGCTGATGTGACAGAACTCAGTGTGTCATGCTGTCGTCTGATGAAGATATGAAACAAAACAAAAGCTCTTCTGAGGCGTCTGCTGGAGATCAGGCGAGAGCTCTGCAGTTCTATAGCTTATTTTCTCTTATACTGTGGTTTTAAGCATATTGTACATTCATAACACAGGGAACTGTGCTCAGCATCAGTATCTCTAGCAATATCTACCTGTGTAGCCTTTTTTTTTTTACTGCATTTGTACATCTGACTTAAATCTTCAGCTGTTTTTCAGCTTCCCCTGTCTAATTATTCACTTTGTTAAGTTATACCATTTTTCATCTGCAATTTCCATCTATAGTTTGCACTGGAACTATAATGCTAATGAAACTAACAATAAACAATTTTAAATTACACATTATATTATATTATATTATATTATATTATATTATATTATATTATATTATATTATATTATATTATATTATATTATATCCTTGAGTTGAGTGTACCCATGGCCCATGACACACAACTGTCTCAAGAGGGCCTGAGCTAAGACTCCTTTACGCCAACACCCCTAGTCCTTCTTTATTGTTCCTTCCACTGTAGTAATGGAAAGTGTGGCTCAGAAAAAGGAGGAAGTGTGTCTGGGCCCAGATCCCCAATAGCTGCCATCTAATACAGAGGCGAGTGCCCTCCCAAAAAAAGGCAGTGAAAGCACAGTGGCCTGCAGAGTGAAAAAAAGGAAGGAAATCCTGGACATGTCAAGCACATTAGAGAAATACTTGAGGTTTCTGTCAAATTGGGATCACCCCAGCCGTAAGTAATGCGATGCTATTTATTAAAGAGGACCACGGCCATATGGAAGCCATCATGGACCTCAAGCGCAGAAGCTAGCCGAAAGAACAACGCACTGCGCTAATGAGGGTCGTCCTGACGGTTTTATGTTCGCATCCCTGCTGTGCTTGTTTGGTTAAACCCTAAATCCGGCTCGTATTATAGCTGCCCCTTGTACAATGGCCCGCTTAGTGCACTGTGTGAATTACCAAATTGCCACTATTACAGTTAAAGGCATAGACCTGTGTTTTTCTTTAAAAAAACCCAGTTTTCACAGTTTAAACATGATTTATAGGGGGATCTGCTTTTAAAGTAATACAGAGTGCAAAAAATGACATTGGATGGAGTTCCACAGGGCAGAGGATGAGGCTATAGAAACTCTAACAATACCACAAATGCAGCGACTCAAAACTCCTGTTCTTTCGATCTTACGGTGAGACCAGGATGTATGAAATCTTAAAACTCACACAGTGGTGGAAAACCAAGACCCAGAAAATAAATCCTCTAAAGGATAATTAGTTCAAACCAGCACCAGAGTTGTTGGAACACAATCCTGGAGAGGACTTTTCCTCTATAGGCCTGGGTTTTCCACTCAAGCTTGGGACGTTCACGCTGGTTTAAGAGTGTGGTAGTGATGTGTTTTATATATCATTGCTTTCCGCTTTCGATTCTCTCAGGTATAGGCATCAGTCATGCTGTAACAGACGCCAGTGTAAACAGAAAGATTTTACGCCAAATACATCTCAGGGAATTCATTCAATGGCGATGCACATGATGATCTGAGGACATATAGTCATTGTATTGTATTGTATTGTATTGTATTGTTTAGGTTTTTTTTCTTAATTTTCATGGTACTTGGTATTTCTTGGAATAAGCAGTTGCTAAGAATCTCCCAAACACCAGGTAAGGAAACACTTAAAACTTAAAAACACTCAAAAATGTTTATTGTATCATTTATAGGAAATCTCCTCTTGCATGCAAAATAAAATGAATAGGGTGGGTGGGGTTTAAATGTTCGGCAACATCCCTGCCTCTGAGGAAGACTTTTAATTGTACTTCTCAAAATACTTCTTGGCTTTTATTTCCAGCTAGTCTTGATAAAGATTTCAAGCCACATGCAGGATATGACAGTTAATCTCCTTGCTTGCTCACTCTTTGTTTGTTAAGCGCACTTTAAACAAGTTTCCAAAACTCTTTTTTTAAGGAAGGTACAGACGTTATACAACCTGTAATCCAGATGGCCTCTTCTACAGCCCTGTCAAAAATCACCTAAAATACCTGCGTCCATGCTGTTAGTTGGAGATATGCTCCGAGTCATTATATCCACCATATCCAGCCACAGCAAAGCGGTATAGCATCATTATTTATTGGCATGGCGCTCTTTGCGCTCTACGCATCTTACCGAAAGTGGATTTGAGGGGCATCATCTCTGGTTTATCTGTCTTTACACCACCGCTATCGGTCATGTTCAGCAATCCGCCTCCATGGCAGTGCTGGCACCCTTGTTTTTTTCCCTCCGTGGCCGTGTAATCGTGGTATTAATCATTAGCTCTTTGCCCCCTATCAGCCAGCTGCACGAGAGTGGGTGACATTTCGAATTACACCACGGACACGGTTTGTTTATGCCTGACTCTTTTAGTAAGTGTATGTGACAAGGTTGAGACGGAGCCATTTGCTTTCTTAAGATGGCAAGAGATCTTTTCTCTTTCTTTTTTTTTGGAAGAACATGAAAACAAAAATTAGCTGTAGTGCTTGAGACAAAATGTCCATGGCCCACGACTG
>JBBMFX010000037.1:7356288-7369125 GCA_037832545.1 Rhabdalestes septentrionalis | reverse complement strand
ACAAAAGACGAGGAAGAAACAGATGAAGAATATAAACAAGTGTCTTCCTATGGTGCATTAGCATGTGTGGCTTCCTTGGCTGGGTATCCTACCATGGTCTGGGATGCGCTATCACTCTTGCTCTCACCATGGTCCCTGAGAAATTGCCTGAGAACACCTCTTCATTATTTCCACTTGAGAAAATTGTCTCTGCATTGGAAGGCCGAGCAGCTGGCAGCAGAAGGGCTGCCAAAGGTGCTGCGAATGCTTGGCCCACAACATCTGATATCTGCGAGAGTGTCGGCTCCGCTGAAACCACGTCTCCCTTCCTCTAACCAAGAATGTATTTTACAGGACAGTTGAATACTATTAGGATGGATGATCCCACAATGTTTGGTAATTGGGAACAACTTCAGTTCTTGAATAAATTAGATGAATGCTGAAGTGAACAGAGGTGTTTGAAGTTCTTCACCAAGGTTTGGAGGGCTCAATCATCTTCATAGTACTTCTATGGTCATCAAAGTATATTACTCTAAATGCAAAGTCATTCTTCTGAGGTCCAGCTTTAGGCAACCAGAAGTCATTCTGCATGCTCACCCTTAAAAACAAGAGTGGCTGAAAATGCTCTCTGGAACATTTTCATAGAAGAACCATTTTTGGTTCCCTCAAGAACCAAGTTGTTTCCATAAAACTGTAAATCAAACCAGGAACCATATAGGAACCATTTGTGTAGTGGTAGAAAATGTCTCTTCCAGTTCAGATCACCTGGAACTGGTTACATTACACTGGATGACACATTTCAGATGGCAGACAAAGAGAGTTCAAAGCAAACTGTAAATATGAGGCAAATCAACATCTCGGCATTACAGTCTGCTCTCGGATTTCTCAGAAGACATTCCCTGACTCTCGCACGCTCTCTCCCTTGTGTAATTTCCATGGAAACCTGAAAAGTTCATTTCAGCGGGCTGTCTAATTTACTTGGTGGAAATGTATAAAAAGCTGGTAGAAATAAAAAAAAATCCAATAAAAATGAAATCAAAAAAGCCCAATGACTACTTGAACCACAAAAGAAGCTAATGAAGAGCAAAACCAATTATGGTTTCTCTAAAAACACAAATCTAAGAACCAATGCATTCACATTTTTTGGCAGACAAATTTTCCAGCTTTATCTTTTTGGAAATGAAGTGGGAAATTTGGGCATTGCTTGTATCCACACTCAAAAATTTATTCTCTTTTTTTTTCAATTCAGAGAAGGAAATTGTTTTTCTTGAGCTGTGGGAAGTAGTCTGTGGTCACCAGTTCTTGTAAGGTCATTTTACAATATAAAACATAATTAATCATCTACCAAGAAGCCAAACGAAGAAGAAAAATGCAATGATTCGCCAGAAAAAAACAAATCAGGAACTATGGTGATGTGATGTCTGATGGTGAGAAAAGAGAAATGGTATCATGAAAGTAAAATCCCCCCACCCCTTATGGAAATCATGACATCCACAAGATGAAACAACGGGAGGCTTTAGCAAACCATTGGAATATATTCTTTATTTCTTTCTTTTTTTTTTTTTACTTGTTCTTTTCTCCAAGACAGAATGACCGTCTAATCCTCCAGTCTCATTGTTCAGCTGAGCCCGGGTCCAGTCGAGGGAAATTACTTTTTGATGGCGATGGCGCAGAAAGTGCGATTTGCCAGTTCAGAACCTCTTATGTCTGATTTATGTGCTCACAGAGTCTCTCTTCCTTTGCCAGTACATTGCTCTCAGTTATATAAGATTGTTTTCCTTCTTTTTTTTTGCAGGGACTGTAACATAAATGTTGTTAGACAACAATGATAAATCATTTTTCGGAAGAAAAGGCTAATCAAGACGTCCGCATGATGTAATTCTGCATTTTGTTAAGCTGCCAATAATTGGCAAGGAACTCATCGTCTGTCAGCTCAATTCATCGGGCTGGTACAATAAGACTGGCATTGCTCAGTGATGTTAAAACCCCATTCTCATTTTGTGGAAATTGCTCATGGTTGGCCAAAACCATCTCCTCTGCTAATTTCAACACACCAACTGAGGCCAAAAAAAAGGATGTTTGCTATTATAAACAATACAAAGGCCTTGACGGGATAATACCCTAGTAGGAAACATAAATGGGCCTCCATCTATTGAAAACCACCCAGCGGAGCCAGGTGAATCACTCATCAGGGACAGCCCTTGTGCTCTATTTTGGGCTGAAATGATTGTTAGGTTTATGGGCATTCCTGCCAATGCGGAAAAACTCGCAGACGCTCCTAACCGACTTCACTTCCCCTGCCGGCTGAGTTTTGACTGGGCCTGGCAAACCCAGGCTCGCCGTCTGCCTTCCTCAGTCTACAGGGATTTCATCCCCAGCCCATCCTGACTCCTCTCTCCACCACTTAATTAATCCTCAACACTTGTCACGTGGCATTAAGGGCGAGCGGAAAAGGATGAGAGGAGAGAAGATGAAAGAGGCTGTTTTGTGGTGCTTGTAGGAGCCATTGTTAGGAATTACCCTTACAGGCCACGTTTCTGATTATGATAACAGACTAACTTGTGTCTAGAGATAAAATCTGTAAAGTTCTTAAGCATTTTGCAGCACAATATATACTACATAAAGTTTAGATAACCAGAGAGACAGCGACCAGTCCAATATTACCACATGTTGGAAGCATCACCAGCATAAGTTTTAACAGTCATAATAGTAACATTTATGGTTGTGTAGTTACAGACTACTGGTTGTACGTAGAGACATGACTGAGAAGCATGTCTGATGGTAGATATAGTGGGAGGGTCTAGAACTTCTGGTAGTGACAACTTTACACAGGTTTTAGCCTTGTTTTACCTCAATTTGCACCTCCTGGCAATTCTTTCCAGATTGGAAGTAAACTTCCAGGTCAGGACCTCAAAGCCATTTACGTTTGAGATGGGGTCTTTAACCTTCTGACCTAGCCCTGGAGTGATTAGAGGCCCCCTGATATTTTTAAACGTTTCCTCTCCTAGACCTAGTAACACACATTCCTAGAGTGTGAAACATGAGTGAAAAGGTGATACAGGCGATGCAGTTTGTAGAACTCACACGATTCCTGTAGTGTGAAACAGATAACTGGACATAAAAGAGCTAGTTGAACAGTCACCATAGCTAGTAGAGCAAATCAAATCAGTGTGTATCGTGTGCATGTGCACAGATCGCATTGGCTGGAAGAGTAACTATTTAAAATTTGTAAGTATTGTAGGCTTAACTTCCGTACATATTTGACTTTCTCTGACTTTCGTGACTTTACGAGGACCTTCCCAATGGACAGTTCTGGCCTTATAGTGAGCTCGTCCAATCAGGGGTGTGTCCAGTAGTCTCTGCTAGTCTCTGAGAAGACAGTAACTTTTAAGCAGTTCTGAATACGGAAGCCGTCTGAATTGCCACAACTGTGCGGTAGCATTGCGCCACTCTGTGACCCAATGAGGCCTCTTCGGCCAGGTCACATTACCGCTCTGCCACGGGCCTCCTGCTCACAGAACGCCGCTATGATTGACGCTTCCCTCCTCCGCCCTCAGCTCGGCCCCATCCCACACTCACCAGCGGCCAGAGAGTGGCCTGTCAATTAGCAGCTAATGCAGGGTGCAGCTGAATGTCAAACCACGATTTTCCCCCGCGGCCTGAGCGCGCATCAAACGTCCGTCTGTCCGCCTGCGGGACGCGGCGGCTTGTTACTGAGGAGGACGGGGGGTGGGGTGGAGGGAGAAACGCCCAGCAGGAGAGAAGGACAGCTGAGGGGAGGCTGGCACATTAGTCACCAGCTCTCTATCGCTTCAGCTAACACAAAGAGACATCACAGTTCAATTGTTTTCAGGGCTAGGTTATATGAAAGTGATGGCAAGCGAGCTCGGTGGCATCATATCCTTTCTGGGCATGACCTCAGTGAGCCTATTCAATAAAAATACACATTGCGGTTTCATCGCGGGTTTTGCTGTGTATCCTTTCTTCCTTGCTTTTACCAAATTAGCTTCATCATTTTCTCCTGAATGCTTACAAATCAATTCATCAAATACGGTGAAGCTATAGAGAAGCCCCTTTCAGTGCAACCACTTTTATAAATGAGCTGTGTGGGTGTTTGAGGAACCTTTCATGAACCTTTAGCTTTTAGAGAGTGGAAAGCAGGGGATTCCCAAATGGTGCTACTGTCTGAGCTATGACCTTATCATTGGGATATCGCCAAGCTTGATCCCTGGTGAGGCCACAACCATCTATGGCCAGGAATTCAACAGGGCACAACTGGACAAGCTCTCTCAGGATGGGTGGGAAGGCGTCTCTCAGCCCCGTCACTCAGTGTGATGCTAGTCAGTGCAGTAGGCCATTAGTTGACAAAAGAGAACTGGTAGTTAGCATTCTCCTCCAAGCATGTTGGGCTGTCCAGCAATATGTTTTGTTCAGTGGCAGTTCACATGACTCAGAAAACGCACATGCTTTCATCCTCCCGGTGTTGCTGGTATTGTTTGACTTGGGGAATGGCAGCTCTTGGGCAGGATTGGAAGTGACTAAATACGGGAGAACACTGGGGAAAATCCTTTAAAAGAAAGAAAAAGAATTCGGCAAACTGTGGAAAGTAATCAAGGAAGAATCAAACCATATCTACATCACCTTTGAATCTGAAAGAATGTGGGGACATTGCTCCAAATATTCAGCCAATGCTGATTTGAAACCAAAGGCCGCGTACACAGGTCTGTTTTCCTTCACCTCTGTCACGTACGCTGACCAGAATCTCACTTGAGTTCCTTCTTCCCTCCGCAGCCTCCTGCTCCGTTTCCCCCGGTAACCCAATCATCATTTCATAAGAGCCCTATCACCTTTTAAAAATAACAGTAATTACCTCTCCCAAGGCAAATCAGACAAAGAGTCCCCTGGATATAATTAGTCATCTGTCAACTGCCATCAGTCTCTCCTGACTGAGGGCCGTGTCAAATATTACCTCCGATCTCAAAGCCCGTGCGTGCCTGCCAAACGTATGGATTTCAATGACACTGCCAGAGCTGAAGTTTGCCAAAAAATATTTAAAGACTTTTCGAAGGAAATTAATGTCACACCCAATCAATCATGATTAGCCGAGGGGAATCGTGCTCGTGGTTATTGACATGTAAGAAAATTTCAGCTTTTAAAAATGAGAAGCATGCCAATTTATAAATGCCTGGAATTATGTGATGAGTGGTAGGCAGCCAAAACAAACTGTCTTTTGTCTGAAAGTATACTATTTTAATGGAACCTGTTTTGAACCTCATACCAAAGTCAATGTCCTCCTCTAGTGGTGGTAACGGGGCAGTGCACTAGCGAGAGCGTCCTGCTTCTCTTCATACTATTTTCCTCCAAATGCACCTTTATGAATACCACCTAAAACGTAGTTACAAGACTGTTATTTTTTTGTATCAGGGTCAGTTTTCTAAACTAGTTAATTATGGAGACATAACTGAACAACAATGAACTTCCCTCCTGCACTGGAATATCTGTTGGAATTTCCAGCAAATGCCAGCATTCAAATATTTGAATGTTTTCATAATAAACCAGCTGAGTAATAAAATAAAACCAGCTTAACACTTGTGTATATATTTCAAATAATCAGTAGAAATCTGGAAATGATTAGAAGAAGAGCCTAAGATTTGAAAATATTTAAATTTGCTTTATAGCACTTACTTGAATTCTTAACTTTACAAAAACAGTAATTCATTATTTCTTTTACAGTTCCGTAAATTGTGTATATACATGTAAGAATTTAAGAATTTAAAGAACAACACTGTTACCCAGTTAAAATGCAAAATTAAGACATTAAAATAAAATGGGTTCACACATTTGCAAAGCTTAAATAAATGTTAAGATTCTGTACTGAAAAAAAAGGAAGGATTTTTTTTTACTATTTTTTTTTTTTAATAATGGAATCTCCCACTTTCTTAATGCCTGAAATCCTGAAACGCTGAAAGAAACAAATAATGTGTGAAAGGATATTTCCAAATTACACTGGGCTAAGAAATGAAGCAGAGAAAAGATGGACTACAGTCTGGAATTGTCAACTATTTAACTGCACCTCGAAGGCAAGGGGAGCTGACAAAATGGAGAGTGAATTTATATAGAAGGAATGCGTACATAACGGTGGCTCATCATTGTATTGTTATTGGTATAATAACCTCGCATCTTCTAAATGGATTTTCACAGGGAACCGAGAGTGAAATGTACGTTCACAATACAAAAAAGCTATAAAGAACCACATTATGTTGGAGAAGTTTGTTACCTGGAGTTTATAGTAATAGAATGCTCATGTCAGTTCATCCTCTATGGATGTTTTTTTTAATATAAATGTGTGTGAAAGAAATGAAGAGAAACACAATATAGAATTGATAGCCAGTATATTGTGAAACAAGGTGCCTGCATATTCCAACAGCTGCAACAACAGCATGGTGAGGTATTAGTTGGGTAACACTCGGAGAGGCACTGGATATGGTGTTGGTATTATATGGCTCTGCTCGAAGTGCCTGAATTCATAGAGGATTCCTGAGCAGAAACAAGGTCCATTTATACAAGCTTCAGCAGCAAATCACCATTGCCATTACATATTAATACTCATAGACACGTTACAGTATTTCATTCACTTTTACATACCTTAGATATATCGATGGCTAATACGTGTTCCACAAATAATATAATTTCTTTGAACTATAATACACAGCAGTATGAATGAGTTTGGTGACGTACCCTACAAGTCAAAAGTTTGGACACACCTTCTCATTCAAAGTTTTTATTATTTTCTACGTTGTAGATTAATACTGAAAATCAACAAAATGATGAAGCAACACATGGAAAAAGAGTCAAACAAAACAGAACATGTTTAGTATGTTTTTGTTTAGTATGTATGTTTTTGGGGTTTTTTTTACTTAAAATATTTTTTTACTAAAGTGGTTCTTGCCATAATTTGGTGTAAAACCGTAGTGGAACAGGATCACTAACTGTGTAACGACCTGACCATCACAACTGATGATACCAAACACATTAAGAAGGCAAGAAACTCCACTAATAAACTCTTAATGAAGAACTCCTGTTAATTAAACACCATTCCAGGCCGTATGAATCTGATTGAAAAAATGACAAGAGTGTGCAAAGCAATAGGTGATGTTTTCAATATTTATCTACAATGTAGCCAATAATAAAAACTAAGGAATTCACTGGATGAGAAGGTGTGTCAAAACTTCTGACTGGTTGTGTAAATGCATAAAATTTGAGTTCAATATGGTAAGGCATTTCCAAATATCTATAAAGAGTTTTAAGCACACCCCAGAAATATCACAAACATCAATTCTCCACATCCTTGCAAAGGTGTGCTAATAAGCGTCTCTAGCTAGATTAGTCCAGAGCATCATTAGGCCATGTCTACAGCTCTAATCTAAAAAATAATCAGGATAATTTAAAAAAAGCCAATATCTCCACACCTAATTGTAATTACCTGTCATTCCAAGCTTTCATGGAGGTGTGGCAAGCAACACTCCCCCCTCCCCCACCCTCAATGGCAAACCCCAATGTGTTAAAACTCTAATAACGGCTCTGGATTAATCCATGCTGCATTCTTGCTCACATTACATCCACAATAGAACTCCATAAAGCATCCTGCATGGAAAATGTGGCTACTTTGGAATGTCAAGGAAATTGGGCAGGCTGATACATTTGTGCTTACATGTTTAAAAATGAGTGGAAAAATAATCATTGTGCAGCCCGAGTGGCTTTGAGTGTACACCATGCACGGGTAGAAGCTGAAAATCTCAATTACACATACATGTCCAAAAGTATATGGACAATTAATTCAGTCATCTTAAGGTGCACCCATTGCTGAAGTCTTCAATTGCACAGATTTTGCATTCTTCAAAAGAAAAACACTCTAGATTGGGACACTAGGTCACTAGACCCATCAGCCAGGGGGGTATAAAGTCCCCAAAGGACAGGAAGGTGGAGTGGTGTTCAGTGATCCAGAACTTCTCATCTAACATCAGTGCCTGATCTCGCTAATACACCTGTGGCTGCATGAAATCAAATCCTCACAGCAATGTTCCAACATCTAGTCTGAAGCCTTTCCAGAAGAGTAGAGCCTGTTATAGAAGCAAAGATGGTACACGCTCCCTATTAATACCCCTGATTTGAACAGAAATGGGGAAAAGATGTGTGCAAATTTAACACATAGTGTATTTAGCTTAGAGTGCTAAGGAACACTCAACAGCAAGTTTGCATTCTGAATCGACTAAACAGTCCCACTAGAGGAGTGCATGTGTCCAAGACATCATTTGTCTCCAAACACTACGTCTATCCATGCTTTTCAGTGTTTCAGAAGGTCATTCTTTACTACTAGTGTCTGTGCTTATGCATGCTACGTTAGCTTTGGCACATTAATTGAATAAAAGCAGCTACTAATCTTTAAAACTCCCAAACCTCACACTGTCTCTTCTTTTAAATATTCACAATTCATGAAGGAGCACACTTTTGTTGGATTTTATCTTACAGAGATCGTTCTGTTGTTGTTGTCTCCATGTGCCAAGTTCTTATGACACCACAAGCCTATTTAAGGAACAGCTTATATATATGCTGTGAACAATGAATGGGACCAAGAATCCACCAACCAGTGTAATGCCACTAATTGTTGCTTAGGACTGACCAAAATGCTCCTTCCACCTGCTACCAGCTCTTGATTCCCCAGTTAGTTTAGAGAAATCTGACTTTTCCTTAAATACCATTTTTGATGATTAAGCCCTCATCCTTGTTTCTCTCACAAAAAGAAATACATTCATTTCAGTACCTCAAAGGTTTCTACTTTGTCACTCCTCTCACTTCACACTTAAATCCATACTTAAATCTCCACAGTAATCCACTGTACATCTGCATATCCCAGGAAAAACATCCACAAACATCCACACAAGATTTGAGATTGATTACTCATTCCATATTTGAATAAATTGTCATTAAATCTATTAGATTATTCATACACCCACACAATGCTGTAGCCAAAATGAATGCCTTAGATAGGTCTTACAACTGTAGAACTGCTGCGTACTTAACCCATATAAATCAAAGATGAAAAGACTAATATGGAGCTAACATATAAAAATGTCTCTGTTTATTTCGGGATAGAAGCAAATGATCCTCCAAGCCTTTTAGATCAGCTCTTGTTAGGAATCTATCAACAACTACAAACTAAAACTGGACTGAATTTGAATTGGGGAATGGCTTGGGCAGTGCAAGAATTTCCACCTTTGTTCTACCTGATGCCTCAGTTACCATACGAGTGTTATGGGCCACCATGGTGCCACATAGTGAAAGTACCAGGAGAAGCCCTGGACACTGAGCAGCTTGGAAGTATTTTCTTGTTAAAAAACACTTCTTGAAGTCAACCATCTTTAGTTATATTTATGGAACAGAGGCTACCAGGCATGCCTTGATCATGGAACTACCACTGCCATATGTAAACGATGAGGTAGTATGGCTTTCATAAGCTTTCTAAGAGCTACATTTGGTTATTGTGTGCATGGTACATGTTTTTTAATGCTACTTGCCATCTTAGTTGGCCAATAATAATGGATGACACAGTTCAAAGTTGGCTGAAAATAATATGAGAGGGTAAAGCACTGTTTACTGTTAAGGCCTGTTTCATTTTTGACCATGTATAATTATATCTGCCAACATTATCAGCAATTCGAATCCTTAAAGTCACTTCGCGACCGCATTAGTATCGATCAGTTCGTGCCTATACATCTCTTCATTTTCATTAAAATTAAGTTGAGTACACAGCAGAAAGAAACACTTTATGACTTCATATCACTGCTTCCAGACTTGTGAAGGGCTCCGAATAATTTAAACAGTATTGCTCAGTGTTTTGCTCAGTACTGAGTTGAACTGTTCTACACACACACACACACACACACACACACACACACAAACACAGCTACTAACAGACACAACAGGAGTTGGAGAAACGGAGTGCCAGGCCAGCTATAGATTTCACTGCACAGGTTGAGAGCTTGTGGCAGGTTCCTGCATTGGCGATGTAGTTGGTGGCCAATCGGTGGAGCCTCTTGGCTCCGAAGGTGTTATAGTGACCAGGCATGACCAGCTCCACTTCCTCTCTGTCCACCATCTCCACCAGCCTCTCACAGCTTTGGACGTAGTCACCAATGGCACTGTAGGGCAGCCAGTCAATCATGGAGCCGTCGTAGACCACGTCGCCACTGAAGAGCATCTTGTTGTCCTTGTCATGGAGGCAAATGCTGCCCCTGGAGTGGCCGGGCATGTGGAGCACCGTGAGCTGCCGGTCCCCAAGGTTGATGACATCACCTGAGAATGGAATAGGAACAGAAAAAAAGTGTAGCAACTGGATATTGCAACTGCATTGCAGCACTGACACAGCACAAGCCGCATTGACCTGTGCAGAAATTATTAGGGAGAGAGGAAGTTTGGCGAGTTGCTTCCTGAGGAGGCAGAGTGAGGTGTGTGGAATACAAATATGTGTCACAAAATTCACATTTTACATAAATGCCACAGTATTCTGATGTACAAAATGCAGTGAATTTAATCAGGTCAGTGAGGATAAGCTTCATCTTGTGACAAATGTTCTTGGCTGAAGTACACTCCAGATTTAAAGAAACAGTACGAAGATTTGGTAACTACAAACATTGCTGCCAAAGCTGCTGTTTTTTGCTTTATTCTTACTTATTTACTGGAAGGTAGTATAGCAAGATGACTTTAAGCTTGAAAAAAGGTACTGTATTAGATGATGATGATGGTGGTGGTGCTGCTCATAATGATTTATGACACTACACTGCTGACCTGTAAACAAAATGACTCAAATATTACACCAAAATTAAACTGCTACTCAAAAGAGCATTTAGTTGCCCCAGGAATCAGTAGGGTGTGGGTTTGAATCCCAGTACTGCTAGCGTCATCGCTGAGGTTCCCTTGACAAGACACCTTCCCCACACTCTGCTCCCTGGGCGCCGGTCGTTGGTGGCAGCCCCCGTTTCACTTGGTGAATGACTAAAATGCAGCGAAGGAATTTCACATTGCTCAAACTGTGTGCTGTGCTGTGCTCTGTTGTGTTCACACGTGACTATAAGGGGCCACTTTACTTTGTAAAGGTATGTGGGGTTGAAATGAATTTCACAAGGCATCTACAATCTAACAAATTAACTTTTTAAATTAAGAATATTAGATGACCCAAAAGGATTTTTTTAATAATTTGAGAAATGACAGTGATGCCACAGTGGAGTGGAGTCCAATTTTTGGTTAAAATTACACTCCACATATTCATTTAAAGTGCATCTTAGCATTGCAGTAGAAGTAATGTGCAGGAGAATTGCCTTTTGTCAGTTATAGTCCTCTTTGGAAACCTACAGATGTAGAAAATGTAGTTATCTACAAAATTAGCACAAATCCCAGGGGTTAGACTTTCATTGATTGTCTAATGACCAGATGAGTGGGAGTGCTGGAAGGTTTTCTTAATATTGTCCCAATATCAGGTGATCATGAAGTCTGCACCTACAAATTACTAATCATGAATACTGGTACCAGTAATAATGAGATCTGGTACAATAAGCTCCCAATCTATGGCATGCATTGTCAGGATATCAGATAAATTCTCAAAATATAATTAAAAAAACACCAGTTTTATGAGGATTCTGTGTTGAACGCAATGCTTACTATCTATAAAACACATCTAAATATTGCTAAAACTGAATAGAAGTATTCTGGTATGTTAATATAACATTATTCCATTTCAGACAATTTCATCCTGCATTAATGAGCGCTTTGGCTTGTTCTGTAATCTGGACACTTGCCTTGATTTTCTCTCCTTCCTGCGGGGTGACTGTGCAGTTCAGCATCTCAAGTCAATTGAGACAGATAAGGAAATCATATTAAGACAAGATCTCAGCTCCCTAACCACAGTCTTGACCCTTTTAGGACTAGTGTAATCTGATTCAATTCGATCCTTCCCCAGAACATGCAAGGCGAGTCAGAATGAAGTCATGCTGCAATATGTACGGCCCATCACCTGTTTTCTGGTCTTAGAGTAGCCCTGCATCGCACTCTTTAGCGTTTTGCCTTCTCCAATACCCCCATTTAACCACACCAAGGGCCTTATTAATAAGCTGATGGATGAAATCAGGCACTGAGAGCAGGAAAAATACAAAAAATATAAAATATACAGACATAGTAAAGATATAGACGCGCATGAACACAGCACTGCACACAGCGTGAAATAATTGATATGCATTTAACCCATTCAGCAACGGTGGCAGAGGGCGGCCACCTAATTTGTGCCAGTAGCTGTCCTGGGATTCAAACCCACAAAATTCTGATTGCAGGTGCAACTCCCTGACCACCAGCTGCCCCAGTGGCAAGGTTAGGATAGTGAGGTAGATGTATCTGATCCATATGAGAGACGAGCATAGGGTGAAACACACACAGATGAAGACTAGGCAACCCAGTTTCAGTGATCCGCCACTACACACCTTCCTGCAATATGTGGGTGGGCTGCACAGCCTTCACGCTGTACTGCCTGGCCGACCAACCAGGCGAGGGGTTCTCCACTATCTCCCGGTCTGAGAGCCATGTCACCGTCTCGAAGTTGTCTCCATTGGCCAGGGCATCGACCTCGGCCTTGTGCACGCCCACCTGTTGGAACTGGTGCAGTCCACCCGAGTGGTCGAAGTGGACGTGCGTGCCGATGGCCAGCAAAGGGTTTTTCCGCTCGGACTCTTCTCCAAGCAGACCTGTCGCAATCAAATAGTCAGGCAAGCTCCTCAAGCCCAGTCCAGTGTCTATAACGACGTCCTGATGAGA
>JBBMFX010000037.1:7328912-7348049 GCA_037832545.1 Rhabdalestes septentrionalis | reverse complement strand
GATTGAATGGGCACAAATTCCCACAGAAACTCCAAAATCTTGTAGAAAGCCCTCCAAGCAGAATTGATGCTGTTATAGCAGTAAAGTGGGAACAACTCCATATTAAAGTCCCCCGAAAAAAAATGTAATCAAAGTCCCTGTTGGTGAAGTGCCCAAGTGTCCTGAAAAATCCGAATTTTGTAAAGGTGTGAAAATACAGAGCCTTGTGTAACTCTTTTTTTCAGATCTTATGGAAAGAATATACATATTGTGGACAGCTTTGGAATTTCTTTTCACAAGAAAATAGATATAAGACATAGATATGAGGTATTAGAAACACATTTTTGAGCAGTCTGTATGTCTATAAACATGATAATGTGCAGGTTTATTACATACTATGGATTGAGCAATATGAGTTGTGCATTAGAGGCTGTACATTATGCATTGGACTAAATGCATGTTACCTCACTGAATCATATATTCCTATAAACCCATTTAACAGGCTTAAAACTATTATTCAATACAGGGCCAAAGTTTTGGCCCACATGTGGTGGTTCACTGGTGGTCCTGGACGATGTGTTTGCATAAGAAGCATGATAATGCCTTAATTACCACTGTACAAAGTATCCAATGTTTACCTTTAAGTTTCTTTTTAATGGACATTTCACAGCAAAATACTCTGAATTGCATTTTATTACATTCCAACTACTGAATTACACAGATTAAAAAAAAATAATAATACAGAAATGTCTTTATATGTGCAAGGAGTTAATATAAATATAACTAAAATATGCATTCCACCACAGAGTACTCTGAATGGCATTTAGTTGCATCTTAAGTAACGACTTATTCAGATTTGCACAAACTGATTTGCCAAATTCTAATGCGTGTAAAAACTTATGCTCACTTATAGTCTGTCACAGAAAGTGACTGTGAAGGACCTTGTATTGCATCTCAAATATTGAATTATGCAGAAACCTCTTTTAAAATGTGTAAAAGTTCATATCAATAGAGCTAGAATGCACACACTCTACGTGGTATTATACTGCACCTCTGCACTACTGAATTGTGCACATTTTTTAAACTAAAATAAAAAGTAAGCAATGGCTTCCAGTCAGAAGGAGGAAAAAGCCCGAAAATTGGTACAGACTTGTCCTGAAAGTGGTCCTGAACGGCTGGGTGAGGATGACATATCGCTGGGTGGAGCTGTGCGCTCTGTCTGGAGTGTGTAAGTGTGTGTGTGTGTGTGTGTGTGTGTGTGTGTGTGGTGGGGGTGTAATGAGATTAGCACGTCTCTGTCTCTGCCCAGGCCAGGCTCTAGGAGTCCAGGCAGGAGAAGAGCTAAGGGGTCTCCCGGCGGCATGGCAGCACGACCACTCTTCAGTAGCTCCCGCGCGGGAAGGGGACCCTCCACCACCGCGAACTAGGACACACGAGCGCGCACGACCTGCTCACGTGCTGGTTTAAGACGCCTTGGAAGTTCACTGGAGCAACAGAGCGCGAGGACAACATGCAGTGACCCCCTAAACCACCCGACCTGACGACGGACCCCAGGCCGACCCCAGCCGGACCTTTAGCAGTTTACCCCGGGCGCTTCGAGCCAGGCGTTCAGGTGAGTGCGGGGGGAACAGGTGGTCCCTTCAACTTTTTCTCTTCGGACGATGCTGAGCTCGAGCCTCTCCTGTTCTCGTGTGTTGCAGCGTTTCTGTCCTCAGTACACGGTTTATTACTGTCAGATCTGTGAAAGGTGGTCTCCTCACCAACAGAGAGCCTCCTGAGACCACCGGCAGCCTGTCTTCACTTACAGCTCCTAGTGATGCACATGCCTGCCTGAATTTCTTCTTTTCTGAATTTCTCTCCCCTTCTGATGCTCATTCAATCTCTTCATTTACATGAATCCCCTTTCAGTTGCCATTTCTTCCTAACTCCTACTATCAATAATGATTCATTTTATTTTTATACTCACTGTTGTTTATCTTTCTCTCACTAATGAGTTCAGTCAGGGTTCCTTTTTTAGAACACTTTCTTTCTTTCTTTCTTTCTTTCTTTCTTTCTTTCTTTCTTTCTTTCTTTCTTTCTTTCACTCTTTTTTTGTCTCTCTTTCACTGTGTTCACTTTGTTTGTTGCTTTCTGTTATTCATTGTTTTTGTCTTTCTACCTTTCAATCTGTTTGTTTCTTGCTTACTTTCTTTTAAACACTCTCTTTGTTTGGTGTTTGTTTCTTTTATTTTTACTCTTTTGCTTTTGTCTTTCTGAAACTCCGTTTTTTCTTTCTTTCTTTATAACTTTCTTTCTTTCTTTCTTTCTTTCTTTCTTTCTTTCTTTCTTTCTTTCTTTCTTTCTTTCTTTCTTTCTTTCTACTGGAAACAGAGGTGCATGACCTTAGAAAAATACATGCAAGAAGAGTCAACCCGTTATGGTTTGTGAAGCTTCTTGGAGGATGGAGGGCTTTGTGTGTGGAGAACACAGCAGGAGGAGCTCGTCACACTGTGAAGAACTTGGAGGAGTTCTTTCTACAGTGTGCGTGTGTATGTGTGTGTGTGTATGTGTGTGTGTGTGTATGTGTGTTTGTTGGGAACATGGGACGTGAAGCTGTGCGCCCTGAACGGCCTCAGTCTAAGTACACAGTGGTTCAGTCTCATTCTGATACGCTTTGTCTTTAGATGGGATGAGGAAAATCTCTTTCTCTTTGTTCCCCATGTGTCAGTCTCCATTTTTATATTGATTATCACATGCTGTTCATATCAAACTGACCTTCATCAGGGTTCCTTGTTTCTGTAAGTTGCAGGATCCCTTTTCTGAGTCATTTAAGTGTTTCTGGACGTAGCACACTCTCCTGTGCTTTAGACAAAGAGGCTGTGCCATAAGCAGCACCTTCCCTGAGGATGTGCTGAGGCTCGGCCTGCAGGCCGGCTCTCTGATTCATGTGGGGATAAATGGACCACACATGGGCGTGACGGAGGAGCAGCAGGTGTACGCAGACAAAAGAGAGAGCCGGGAGTCTCTCTCGCTCTGGCTTATACAGCCTGCGTAGCCTTTAACATGTGGCAGGGGAAGAGGGCAGCAGAGATTTGCTTATTAGTCCTTGTATCATCTCCAAGCCCTGGAGGCCCTACCCCGGAATCTAAGCCCCCCCAACCTCCATTATCCTTTTGTACGTCTGTGTGTGTGTGTGGACATATGGCTCGCTGCCTTATCTGTGTTTGGAGCATTGACTGAATCACCCAGTACGGCTGAATGTACAGTCATTGTCTAAGGAGGTCGCATGCAGCAGGCTGGATTTTATGCACCTGTTACATATGGGTGTCTATGCAGTTTGTGCAGTGTAGAAACGTTTATTTATACTGTTTTTTCTTGTTTAGCATTATTCTTTTTAGCTGGGATTTGGTGTCTATTCTCCCCCCGCAGTTCCAATATCACAACGTCCATTAGGAGCCGTCGCAGTGCATATGTATTCAAATATTGGTCCATAGTTTAGAGGCTTATTAAAAAAAAAAAATTTGTGGTTCTGTAATTAGTTGAGAGAGAGAACAGATGGTCGAGTCACCTTAAAAATTTATGTTGGAGAGAGAAACTTTTTTTGCCCATAAAAGCAATGTTTAATACCAACCACACATTTATATTTTGTATTTCCACAAGGAAATTCATACAATTTTATAATATAATTGGTTGTGAAATATCTTTTTTGGGTACATTTCCTTTATTGGGAAAAATTATTTCCTATTCCTCACTCGCCACTGAAATTGAATGAAAGGCTTGATGTTGGATGCTGGCAACATCAGATGTTGGCTTTTCAAGGCATGCGTTCTGTCAGATTACATTTTTGTAATAGATGATGCAAAAGCTTGTCGTCCAGATAATGAAATCCTGTGAGTGACCACACTAAGTTTACATTAGTTCCGGTCTGGTTCAAATTTCCACACCTTCTGAACTGCCATAGCAGGGTTCCAATCTGGGTCCCCTTTTCCCATCAGACTGGGGCCTCCACTAAAACAAAGTACCCACGCATGGAGCTGGGCGCATAGGGGGAATCAATTCAGCCGGTCAGAGCGCTCCACAAAGACTCGACACCCGGAGCAGAATGGGGACGCAGTAGGAATACCCCACTGGGCTTTACTGTGCGTCATGTTATTGAATACACCGAGCCGAATGAAAGACCTATATGATAAATGTTTAGCGCTTGACTCCTGAAGATTTGTCACTGTCGGTTTTGTCACTTTCACACAAAGATGTGTTGCATGCTGCGAAGTCAGCTTATTTTTATTTCCTTCATTTTTCAACAAATTCCCAAAACTGAGTAATGTGTCAATAAAACATAATATCCATTTGTAGCTTAATTCTATAACAACAACTTTAAAGCTTTAAAACCAGTCCTGGATTTAGATTCGTGTTTTAATCAAACCCCTTTACTGACCAAAATATTTTCCAGAAAGTAAAGGGTGAAAGCTGAAAACGATTGATCCCGGAGGAAAATGTTTATGTAATGAGTGCACAGACAAATAGACATAAGTACAATATAAATAACAAAGTCTAATTAAATCAAATTTAAAAATCTGCAGAAATGATACTATGATACTTAAATACTGAGTATTATACGTACTATACGTAAAGAACTTACTTTTAAGTGAATTCTAACAACACAAATAGTGGTTAGGAGTAAGTTACTGCACGTAGTAGGGATCAGTGGTATGTAAGTTACATTGATATAATTAGAGATATGACTCTTACACATAATTATATGATATTGTCCATAGTTAAATTATTCAGCACTCATAAAGAAATCCACCCATGATATTGCACATGGTAAGACTATTATTCATGAGAAATTCCACATGATGTTTCACATCTTACACAAGCTTGCACATGGTACACTTTTGCACATAATAATAAGATAATAATGCCCATAAGGATGCACATAATAGTAGATAGATTATTTGAATCCTTACGTCTGTCTGCTGTAACTGTAAAGCTTATAGCTGAGATATATGGATGTAGTTTGGAAAAATAATACAGTGAATTTAGATAATTAAAAGAGGCATTATCCAGTCCCCCTGGGGCAACTGAGGGTTTAGTGTTTGCTCAAGGGCTCAATGCTAGAAAATGGGTGTTTGAACCTGCAACTTTATGGACATCATGTCCACAGGCAATCAATAGTCTACTACTACTCACTACAGACTTAAAACTTTACACCATTTTGGTTTAAGAAAACAAATGTATATTGTTTTCAGTGCTAGTCAACTACCGGTTATGACATTTGGTGTTTGTAGAATAATGACAATTTATATATTCATAGGGTGAAACCACAAGAAATGTCAGTATGCTTTTCTAATTATGAGTACCTAAAGAACATTGCATTTGAAAACATATTTTTTGTCACTCCCAGCTTATCAGATTAATTAAACATTGTGATGAATCTAATGAATAAACTGACGCATAATAGTTGCCTTGCTAGGAAGTGACCTTCATTCACTTCGAGCAGTCAGTAATTGATTGCCTGACTATCAGATTTCTCCTGTGATGTGTGAGGGACATAGATACCGCAGGTACATAACAAGGTTTAGTCATCTTGGTAGTGCAAGTCCAGCCCTTTTTGTCTTTGTCATGTCGTTTTGTAACTGTCTACCAGTCTTCAGGTCACGAAACCAGGCACTTTCGGATAGGGCTCTCAAGATGAATTGGTAAAACTTCAACAAAATTCATGCCCGAACTGATAAGCTGTGATTAGCTGGCAATTTTCTTGGTAAACCCATATGTTTTGAGTTTTCTCAGTCTTTCTAAAAGTAAGTAACAGAACCGGATGAAAATCCATCCAGAATATGTGGAATATTTTAAGAGGTGCCCATGTTTTCCAGTAAATGATTTTTCCCCGTACAGTATTTTAGAATCTTTGAGGGGCCGTGTATGTTTTGTGGTTTTTCAGTTTCGCCTTTTCAGACCCGTCATCGTTATTCGATTACAACTATAATCAGTAGCGACAGCTCAATAATATTGAAGGTACAGATGGTGTTTTTATCCCGATTGCTGCGTAGTTTGTTTGACGGGTTGTGTGACCTTGCTGCACTGTGCTGACGTATGACTCCCGAGTATCGTGTTTTAGGAGCTGTTTGTATTGGAGTAGAAAGTGGGACTATTGTAGCGTATTGTGAAGCCTCGGTCACGTCCAGCAGCAATCCTGAGGTCTCTTTATTTGTCATACGGTCTGCCACAACTGGGCCAGAGAGTTCATGAAAAATCTGCATTTTCCACTCACTCATCTTTGACCTTCCTGGAATCCATTGGATACTTTCATGTACACACACACACACACACACATGTGTCCCATTTGATTTAGCCTGTCACATTTCTTCCTCTCAGCATCTTGCTTTATCTCAGTCACATAAAATGTCCTTTTATTTCTCCTACGTTTCTCCTTGGGTGTCGTAGTACAGCAGAAATAGTGGCCGGAATGTTAAGCTTCTGCTGATGTGAAAAATCAACCTAAATAGTCAATGAACCCAGACTTTTTCTGTATCCCCCACTCCCTTCTTAGATTTGCCTTGGAGCTAAGAAAATAATGTAAGGACAAATGTATTGGGACACACCTTTTTTTCAGGGTTAGAGCTACAGGCCAGTGAAGGGTAATCTTAATGCTTCAGCAGACCAAGACATTTTAAACAACGCCATGCTTGCAACTATGTGGAGACAGTTTGTGGATTCATCTTTTCTATCCCAACATGACTGTGTCCCATTGCACAAAGCGAGCTTCATAAAGTCATGGATGGATGAGTTCAGTGTGGAAGAATTTGACTGGCCCGAACAGAGCCCTGACCTTTACTCCATCCAACACCTTTGGGATGAACTGAGACAGAGATTGTGATACAAGCCGATATAAGTGCCTGACCACCTAAATGCTCTACAGAATGAATGAGCACACACAGAAACTCCAAAATCCTGTGGAACAAACGGGGCTACAAAGCCCCCTTTTTTATAGCTACAAAGGGGGGACTATGTCCATATTAAAATGTATGTGTTAGAATGCAATGTCATTGAGGTCTTTGTCAGTGTAACGGTTAGGAGTCTCAATACTTTTGTCCATATAGTGTAAGTACAAGTAAAATTCAGGCTTCGCTATGGCTGCTAGGATTGTTATTAGGGATCCGTCATGTGTGGCTGGTGATCAGGTTTGGGTATTATGACCCACGACAGCAACAACATAGGCAGAAAGAGTGGAAAGATATTCAGGACCATTACATTTATGGATAGAGAAGATTGAGGGAATGACTTTAGCGTATAAAGTAAATTTGCTTAGTTTTTTCCTGTTCATTGTTATAAAGCAGTGTTTAATCGCTTAAATGAGAATGCGACTCCAATGTTTTTCGACTCCAAGTATGTTTTTTGTGGGCAACTGCATTTGGACTGAGGAGCAAAATGATAAGCATGTATTAGATTGCGAGGAGTAATTTCAGCATTTCTAAAATAACATTCATTCTCTCCCTTTCTGTTCATGAATTTATAAAACAACTTTCATCTCAATAAACAGGCTTTATATATCTCCCCGCAGTACTGAGCTCGAACTCTGACTTGTTCTTTTATCTCTTAAAGCCGGGGGCTGAAAACATCGAGGGTGAGAGCGAGCCGTGCCCTCGGTCGCTTGAATAGCCTGCAGGTTCTTCATGTGCTGCGATCATTTTTTACTTTTCAGCATTCAGTTATTCGCAACGGACATGCTGGGCTTCAATCCATACCACAAACTGTTCTGAAGATCTCTCTCATTCTTCTGGAAAGATAAATATATATTTTTTCACATTCTTTGGTACCAATATCCTTAATGACTTTTGGTCGTTGGAGGCCGCCAGAGGAATTCCTTCTGAAGCAAATAGTATAAAATTTTATTTAAATTTAAGATTAAGTGTAAGTCTCCTTGTCAGTATTTCTTTTTGTTTTGCTTGACACAATGTGTGCAGATCCTCCACCTCAGGGTCTTCCATACATTGTGATCAAGGCTGTCAGGAGGTTCCTTTCTTCAGGTAAACCTATAGAGGGTGATCCACAAATGTATAGAGCTCTAACAATTGTATCATCAGTTTGTTTCCTATATTAGTTCCCTACTTGAGGGGATGGAGCCATTTCTCTGGAACCATGAAGAGTTTCAGTGGGTGCAGCAGAATCGTCAATCTCCCAGGTTGTGGTGACATCTCCAGTGATCTGGAGATCTCCCTCAGTGTGGACGGAGAAGCACACATTAGTGTGCCACAGAAAGTGAAACAGTTATTGAGCCCTGGGATTCTGCCAGCAACAGGTTGCTACCTATTCTTCATGTATTTTTGCCCTGGCTGTGTTCAAATGTTTCAGGCACCGTTTCTCTCTCTCTCTCTCTCTCTCTCTCTCTCTCTCTCTCTCTCTCTCTCTCTCTCTCTCTCTCTCTCTCTCTCTCTATGCCTCTTTCTTCTTCCCACCACCAGCAAGGTTCCTTGCCATTGTGTTTTGTCATGGTGAAAGAATTTCTGAAGTGGTGGGAATTGAACTGAATCGGGGATCATGCAAAGACCTTCACTGACCAATGAATGCCGAATCTAGTGGCGCTGCTTCGTCTAACAAAAGCTAACAATGCTGAGTTAGTGGACGTCTATATCTATTGAAAGGGAAAGCCGGGGACGGTGCTTAGTCAAACTGAAGTACAAAACACGTTGTGGTGATTCAAAGAGGCATTGAAGAAGAGTTATACTTAATTCATTGTTGATGGAGGAGTTATCCTAGCCTCTGATTCTCAAGTCAGTTGAGTGAGCTTAGGGATTTTTTCCCCATCCTCAATCCAGCCATCTGTCCCAGCGCTGCCAAGCTCGGCAGATTGAAGAGGCCAGGACAGGAATTTCCCACATTGCTCCACCGCTAAAGGGGTCTTGGAGGGGGACACAGTGAGAGAAAGAGACCTATCTGTCTGAATGAGGGGTTTGATTTGGGCTGCTAGGAGGCCGGAGTTCTTGCGTGGAGAAAAAAGGAGTTTCGGACGGGGAGGTTTTGAGAAAAACGAGAAAAAACAATGTTGCGAGAAAAGAAAGAGCTCAACAGCAAGCCTGCTGAAAAAAATCCAGACATTCACGTTTTTGTGCTTTGGTCAGTGAATCGAGAGTACGCTTCTACGCCCCTGCCTCCCTCTCTCTCTCTCTCTTGCACACTGCACACACACACACACTCATACACACACACACACACACACTCTATAACCCGCACTTCTGCAAAGAAAGGCAGCTGCAAAGAAAGGCAATTAGCATTTCAACCAGGCTCTACTGGCTATATCTGATGAAGTAATAAGCTTTATAATTTGCTTTTTTCTCCCTGCTCCGGGCCGCCATTCGAGAGGCTTGGCCTTGTTTAATCCTATGAAAGTACGTTTTCTTCTCCCTTCCTGACATTGTTTGCCACAATAGCTAATCAGTCATGGAGCTCCATGGCCCCCAGGAGCATTTGCAATGTGAAATTCAATGGGATTCCTTTTCTTGCGCTCCCTCTCCACAAATTGAGAGCGAAGAAAAGTCATTGTGATTTTCGGGAGCAAGGACGTAAGATGCCTTTGGCACAGGATGTATCAGGCAGAGAGCAATCCAGGAACAGTACCTTCAAAATATTTTCTTCCTCTGTTCCCATTGCTCTTTAGCCAATCCGGATCTGATTGGCATGCGGGTTCTTAGAGAGGAGAAACGCTTGATTGAATAAGAACCAGGAGACAATACACGACAGAAATGTTTCATGCGATTCTGGGAGAGAACTTGTTCTTGTTCCTTTTTCTCCCTCCTTATGCCCCTCAGATGGAATGGCATCTGCTCCCACTCAAACCTCTCTGCACCCCTCATTTTCAAACACACACACACACACACATCCACACACACACAGACACACACAAGTGCACTCGCAAACACTTTTTTTTCATGCTCTAATTCTAGGTTTTCTCTACCGTCCAAAAATAAGAATGTTTTGGGCAGCGCTCGCCAAATTAGTGTCTAACCAGCGTTTCGAAAAAAAATTTCTCCTCCGGGTTAATGATGTATGTTTTAGCCGTAGTCACTTATTAAATATCTTAATTTCCCCGACCGCAAGATGTCAAGGACAGCGGCTTGCCTAAAAATACTTTAGAGGCAACATAAGTGGTAATTATTGGCTTCTGAGTCCTCCATATACGGTGGCTGCGAAGGTTCCCAGAACCCCCCCCCTTAAAGAGGCTGGTTACTGAGGCAACAAAGCATGTGATGAGAGGAAATGGAAGCGTCTCAGTCACGTTCAGGATACATAGATTACAGAGCAAACGAGTTTATACATCCTTCTTAGTTGAAACCAGAAAGAGGTGGCCATCCCCTTCTATTGAGAATGCAACGGAAAGCTCGACAGAGGGCACATTGCATGGGTGGGATTCAAACATGAACACCAGCCGTAAACTCCACTGAGTTGATTTGTACGATTTAGCAATGGCAGTCTCTTAAATACTGGTATTCATGGTCCAAGGGACTCTTTGTTGCTCCTGCTCTAAAAGCTCTGAATGCAAGCTTCAAGAGAACATCGAGATGCCAGTGACTTCTGTGACCCCGTCAGACAGTCTTTGTCATGCTTATGGTCCTCGGTTACGTGTGTCTGTTTATCTCTCATCAATTTCTAATCAGTGTGATGCAATAGCCGGGAAAAGGGATGTTGAGACTAGTCAAACAGCAGCTGATGGCTGAGTCATCAAGGATCAGCTTAATCCAGCGCCACCTTGAAAGACCTTGTGTAAGGATTAACTTCTGGGGACACACTCTCAATCTCTGATACACTAGTTATCACAAAGCAACAAGTTTCCACTATAGCTACCTAAGCACGATCTAGATTTGTTCTGTCCTCTAGCCATCTAATCTATTGGGATCCACTATTGTCAGCACCATTGTCAGCATTGTATAATGGCATATAAAAACCACTTTTGAATCCCTAAGGAGCCGTTCAATGACATAGAGATGTGTGAAGTGTGAAGAACATTTTTGACAGTTTAAATCCAAATAAATATATATTCTAGAATGATTGCATAAATTGATGCAGAATTGAGGGTTCTCTTAACATGTCTTCATAACCTAGTTTACTCAATATGCGAAAATAAAGTGGTGGACACCATCATCAGTTCATTTTTAATGCAAGACTTTAGAGATTTTCCATAAATGCACATTCAGAAGCACTTTACGTGCTACGATCTGTGTGAACGCGGCTGGCAGAGCCTACCACAGCCTCATCAAACAGGTCTTTACAGTTCAGAAACCATGAGATCAGGACTGGCCTATAATTTGGACGATGCAAAACGCTGTCATTAAATCACACTCGCAGCATGATGTGACTAAAATTCCGTTATCCTTTGCAGCATTAGTTGTTGTTAACTGTTGGAGGATTGCTGCATGAGGAAGATCTTTCCACTCATGATGTCCTGTTGAGCTACATGGGATGCGTGGATTGAATAGGTTTGACCATTGTGATGTCAGAGCGCATTTCCTTACATCACACAAAAACATAGAGTCTGGAAACAGACACATTCTGAAGTCAGGGGGCATAGTTTTGTTACTCTCCTTTACAAGCACACACACACACACATATTTCCTGAAGTCAGGAGCGTCACCCTGCAGGATACACACTCCTGGTTGCTCAGCACTGGCTGTGAAGTTTTACTAATTGAATAATTGATGTCAAGACTACGGATCCTCCTGCACCGGCAGGGGTAACCCAAGAGGCAGCCGCTGCACTTCATAGCAAGCTCGTAACCATACACTCCGTCACATCTCCGGCCAGTCGATCCAGTGTAATTGCTCAAGTCTCAGTTACGTTATGGCCATTGCTGCCATCTGAACCTGCTGCCAAGCCACCCCAGAAGGTCCCGAGGTCAAGGCCTCAGCGGACTGCCTTCCTCTGAGAATCGGAGTGGCAAAGTTTTTATAGCTAATAAATTCAATTCTCCTTTTAAAGCTGCCCAGAGTGCCATTTTTTTTTCTTCCTTCAAACTTTGATCTGCTAATCCTTTGAATTAAGCAGCTTAATCACCATCAACAATAAAGTGCTGAGACCATTGTAATCAAGTTTCCTGGCATACACATGGAGGCTTTTTTATAAGGGGCGGTAATTCCAGACCACAGCTACTGAATAGGAACGAAGATATAAATCTTCAGAGGCATTCAGCCGCGGAAAGTGGAGGACGCCGAGGGAGCTTAGGGCGGTCCGAGAGACTTCACATCTGTTGGCTGTCAAGAAAGAGAGGGACAGTCAAGCGTGCCACTTTGAATGCAGGGATTCAGGAGTCAGCAGCAGATCTCGAGAATATGAATTTTAGATCGTATTATGGATATGGTCAGTACTGATAAACCGGCGTTTCATTTTAAAGGCAGGATGATTAATCATGTCCATTTGGATTTAATGAAATAATTGTGTTGTCAGCTGGTGCAGCTGCATTGACACTCTTGTTAGGAATTTGTGAATTCGATCCTTAGTGATGCATAGCTACCGCTGGGACTCCAGGAGAGCTCTATTGGCATCAGTTTCTCTAGCAGCATAGAGAAGCCCTGAAACTCCCCCATCACTCAGCATGATGCCAGCCAGCATGAGTGTCTGTCAGTAAATATCGTCTAGTGTTATTATCGTGTACTAAAACATCATCATTAGGTGCAAATATCTTATAATGTGCAGTAGTCGTACGATGGAACTACTTATGTCAGTTTTACTTATGTACACTATGTGCTTTACTCTTAACTCCTAAATCTGCAAGTTTTTCTGCAGATATTATATTACGTTTATTTAGACTTTGTACTTTATATTGTCCTTCTCTCTGTGTTTGTCAGTGCTGTCATAGCATCAGCAATTTCCTCCGGGATCAATAACATCTGATTCTTGTTCAGATACTGAAATGCTTAGTGTTCTCCTCCAAGCATGCTGAGCTGTCATTCGAAGAAGCTAAATAGATATGGCGGTGCTTCGTGTGACTAAGAGGAAGCAAATGCTTCCACCCTGTCAGTGTTGGTGATTTCATGTGTTGATCATGTGTCCTAGCTTGTGGGTGGAACTGGACATGATTAAAGTGGAGAGAGATTTCGGCAAAATCCCCAAAAAGCAAATCACTGTACTCGTATATGTTTTGTTCATGATATAATGTGATATAATAAGCAGTATGTATTCTCAATATATTCTCTTAAAACACACACACACACACACACACACACACACACACACACACACACACACACACACATACAGACACAGAGCAGGAAAACTGACAATAATAAGAAGTCTAAATAAATAAATGAAAAATGTATTAGGTGAGTTGATGTTATTTAAAATGTTAGTGTGACAACATTCTTAATAACTCTTTGCATCCAGTTTCCCAGACTTTCCATGTTTATCATTTATCTGTAAATGACAGGTTTGTTGCTCTTCTAAAAACCAGCTGCATCAGCAAATAGTACAACTCCAAGCAGTCCATGAATACACACAATGAAATAGGGGTATTTAAAAGAACTTCCACAAGACCATCATATCCACAGCAGGTCCATGCAGGAATTCAGTAGCCCCTCGGGACCCACCTCTATCATGGGTTGATGTGAATACTCTGAGGCTTTTTTTGTGTTTGTCTTCAATTAAAAACACATAAAATGTATGCAGTCCAGTTGACAACGGTAACTCTATACAGTTTGAGGTATGTGTGTGTGCCTGTGTCTGTGTGTGTGTGTGATTAAGGCATGTTGTTTACATTGTGCTGATTGATGGTGTACAAGCTTCCATTGTTTGTTATCTACATTTGTATTGTGTTTCCAGAGCGAATCTAAAGAAGAAACATTTACGTGCCACGTGTGACAGTTTATTTGACAGTTTGATTCACCACAGCTGCAGAAGGCCAGCCAATTAGACTACAGTAAATAGCTCACGCCACCTATCCCATTTGCTTTTGAAAAACAAGCAGTATCTTGACCTCACTTGTTGGCAAAATCATCTCAGATCATTTACTCATTCACACTAAGACATCTCCACAATAAACCCTCCTGGTTCAGTCAAAGAGAAATGCTGCCAGGTTCTTGGCTGGTTCATGGCCTCCTGGTCACTGATAATGCATTTGGTCAGAGTCTGGCCAGTATGTCCTGCGGTGGGCTGGCAGAAGCTGAGGAGATCCTCACAGGGTCTTTCTTTATTAGTGTCAAGAGGCTTTGGAGAATCTCCCATGGTGACCTCTGTGATGAATGATCGTTTGCACATCTCTAAGATCCCCCTGTCCTGGGCTTGGCACGAGTGGACCAAACAAGTCAGTGACTCTACTGAACCTTTATGATGCTGGCATGATGGGAATGACACATCATGTGACCTCAGGACCGCCTGATGTTGCGTTCATTTGAAAATCTGTTTTGTTTCTGTTTTGCAGTTTTGTGGAAGTTTTCACTGAAAAATGCTGTGTTGATAGTTTACTTACATTCAATCAATTTTTGTGGATGTACATGAAACTGTTTAACAACTAAAAGGGTGTGAGCACTGTTTGCAGATGTGTGAAACATATCAGTGATCTTAGAATTGATTAGGGGTCGAAGCACCATGGGTTACATCTGTTTTATATCTTATATCTCATTATGTCTCTTAAAACCTGCATTATGTAAAGTGAGATTTCTAGGAAAGGTATGGCTTGTTTCATCATAATGTTATTTTTATATGTATATAGAAGTGGGAAATAATTCTGTCGCTCCATGCAGTACCTCTGGTATGTGCCGAGTCGGTCAGGTTCCTCCTACAGCAAGATTGTGACCCAGAACATAAGTCCAAGCTCTGCGAAAACTACCTCAGAAAAAAGAACAAGATGGTAAACTGGAAAATATGGAGTGGCCAGAAGTGTCCAGATTTAAACCCCATCCAGCTGCTTTAGGATGAACTGAACAGAAGAGTGAACGCGAAGCAACCTAAAAGTGCCACACACTTATGGGAATCTCGTAGTTGGGAAGAACCTTCTGCAGAATGAACAATTTAACATTGATACATTGATACAAAAACAGATACATTGGGGTGTTCTTAAACTTTTGACTGGTAGCGTATACGCTGGAAAGGAGGGTTTGAATGTTTATTAACTGAGAGCGTAAAAAGTGTGTATATTAGTTTCTCATGTGTGTATGGGAGAGCGAGGAAGTTCCCAGCTCTAGGGGAGATTCATGGCTGAATAGCAGGCTTTCCCCTCCGCTGTCCCTGCTTTGTCTCCTCTCCCCATGGTCGGGCCAGCCGGCAGCCGCTAATCCTGTTTTGATAACTTTCACAACACCGCCTGTCTTGCCTGCCACTCGTCATCAAAACACACACCGATACGCACACTAGGGCTTCACCATATAGACAAAAGTTGTGAGTATACTGATGTTCATTTGGATCTTTTATAAATTACAGTTAATATTTCCAGTATAGGGTATAAATAAATATTATTTACATTATAAACCAGTGATGAGCTACAATATATACAAAATTGCAAGTAATAGGATTTATACATGCATTATAGCTAATAGTTATTTCATATTAGGGCTGGGCAATTAATCGAAAAACAATCGAAATCGACAATGAGAACCTATAATCGATCAAAATTTTCCAGGTCAATTATTTCAATTACTTTCCCTTTAAAAACACTACCGTGCATGGAGTCACTATTTTTAATAAGACAAACATAGAAAATAACTTATTTTGTTTCCAAAAGTGCAAGTTATTTATTATACTTTTTTTGTAAGAACTAAGTGATTGTTCGTTTTAGGTAATTTTCGCTTTAACCTCGTTGATTGTTCAATAAATAATCAGAGATAGTAGATAGTGTGTTTCCTTCGATTATTTTAAAATCAAGTAATGCACCCTTCATTTGAAAATCTCTCACTTGTAATATGTGAGCATATTTACTGTACAAAACTTGTCAGTGAACTATGAAGGCAAATAAATAAATAAATAAATAAATAAATAAATAAAATCGTTCATTAATCGTAATCGAGTTCAAATGATCAATTAATCGAGATTTTGATTTTAGGCCAAATCACACAGCCTTATTTCATATTATAAATAAAGCTGCTATAAAGACGAAATGGCAAGTTGTGAGTGTATTGCTTCATATTGGGATTTATTTATACATGATAGCTAATTATAGTTTCTTTAAAAAAATGTATGTTTTACATTATAGACCAGTGATAAGCTTCAACATAGATAAAATGACTATCTGGTAGTATATAACAATATATTGGGATTTATTTATACATTACAGCTAATAATTAAATTATAGGTTATAAATGATTTATAGGCCAGTGATGAGCTACAATATAGATGAAATGGGATGTTGTAAATATATTTTGCTGTAAATGGGATTTATATATAGCTAATCATTCGTTGTTTAAAACGTTTTGTATTATATACCAGTGATAAGCTTTAGCCTGCGTTATGCTGATCAAAATTTAGTGGGTAAAGGGGGCTGTGCTAGGTTCAGTCATTTTATTTGGATGGCTCTTGGTAGATTATGATTAAAGCTACTTAAACTCTTTCGAAGATTATTTTAGCCTAAATAATAATGCCAGTAGATGCAGTGCAAGCTAGCGGTACACGTGTTCCGTGTGAATATACTCAAGTTATGTGCATAACTTTTTATGCTCCAAAGACATTCAACTGAAACATTAGTGAATAAAGTGATACACGTGACAACTTCTGGTCAGCCTTTTACATTTGACATTGCTGCTTGAGGAACTGAAATGAAAAACTCCACCAGTATTTTAAACCAGGGAGGAAAACATGGAGGGGGAGGCTGGTTGGATGTTGATTTAACCGGGGAGAGCCTTGGTCCTCCTAGGCACGGCATAGCTCCACCCCTATGTAGATATGTAAGTGTGAAGAACCCTTTTGAAAAGATAAAGGACCCTTTACATGACATAAAGCTGATTTTCTTTCAAAGATCTAGAGGTTCTTTAAAATGTAGAAAGGTTGTTCATACTCAAACATTCAGTTTATGTTTGAAGGAATCACAAGGGTACTTCAGTGAACCTAACCCACTCTTGGAGATCTATACTATATAAACAAAAGTATTGGGATGCCTAACCATTACACAACAGGGACTTTAGTGACATTAGGTACATAGGCTGTAAATACATAGACTTAATATGGAGTTGGTCTCCCTTTGTAGCTATAACAGCTTCTTGGAATGTTTTCAACCATATTTTTGAGTTTCTGTTGGAATTTGTGCCCATTCATTCCGTAGAGCATTTATGAGGCACTGATTATGGACTGATACTGGTTTGCAAACTCTGTTAGAGTTCATCCCAAAGGTCAGGGCCCTGTGTGGACTGGTCAAGTTCTTCCATGGAGCTCTTTATGGTCTTTAGGGTGCTTGACTGGTGCACATTCATGCTGGAATAGAAAATATTATTCCTCAAACTGTGTCCACAAAGTTGGAAGCATGTCTTGATGTGCTGAAGCATTAAGATTGCCCTTCACAGGAAGTAAGGGGATTAGGCCAAGTCCTAAAAATCAGGTTTGTCCCCAAACTTTTGTCCACATAGCATCTTACAAGGATTGTTTCTGCTAGTATCTCTAACATGATGCCTCCTTAGCTGACACTAATGCACCTGATTCAGCCAAGGAGACTTCCAAAAAAGATAATTAGTTGGGGTAGATACTGCAAATTGTGGACGAAACTTCTTAACCTACAGCATACCTACTGTGTTTATTTATGGGTTCTTTTGTCTTTCTGGTCCTCATTCCCCCACAAACTTTGCACCCCAATTTGGGCACCAGTCCTACAAATAGAACCATGATGTTGTATGGAAATTTTCTAAAGAGCTGAAAAGATTCTTCATTCTAACACACCTCATAACTATCAATTAAAATGTATTCATAAAGTCGTTCTTCAGTGGAATCCCCCAACAAACTTTTATCTTTAAAATATATACTATAGTGTTTCTACTTTTTCTGTCACTTACATATTTCCTTCCCATGCCTCCAAATGCACACACACATCATATTGCAATATAATTTTAATAAATCATCTCCATGCTTACGGTTGCAATTCTTCCGTTCTCTTTTACAATAAAACTCTTCCACCAGTCCCAGGCTCCCCTCAACTCCGCAGAAAGGAACTCTACACTAATCTAGCATGGCACCTTGATTGATGAAACCCCCTCTGCTCCAAACACCCTTATGGCCCAAAATAACCCCAAATGATCTACCAGGAATGGAACATATGAAGAAGTGGATCTTTCCAAGCTCCAACTTTCCTAAGCAATATCCCTTCTGCCGAAAAAAATAAATAATTAAGAAAGAAAACAAAATGACTTCACTCCATGTAATTCCCAACCCTGTAATTTGGTGCAAATATCCAGTAAAAAACAAAAAGGAAAACCCAACGCAAGTGAGGATACATGTGGTCATTTGTACCAACCGGAGTGGTGACCAAGGAGATGCCCACAAATCGTCATGAACACACCCACAGGTTGTTTGTTTTGCTAGCCATGACAACTGCTCAGGGGCCACCAAATGTCTAAGAGAGAGACAGAGAAAGAGAGAAACAGAGAGAGAGAGAGAGAGAGAGAAAAGTGGACATTTGTTCTTGGTCTGTCGTAAAACATCAGGGAGCTATCAGCATCATACTTCAAAAACAAACATAAACAATACAGATGCTGGTTTATATACAATTTGCAACTGACATTGGACACTGCAATGACATCATGTTGCTTTGCGTGTCATTCAATAAAAATATAAGTGAACCTTGGAAACAAAATATAATGTGTTAAAATGCAATATATGAGAGCTCATTGTTACTAAGATATTATTAATAGTGAAAGTGACCATTCTATAATATGTAAACATACCAAGTACACAGCAGCCAGGGAACAGTGTGGGGACGGTCCCTTATTGCCTCAGAGATGTATAATCGAACCCACAACTTCCTGATGGCAGGGCCCTAACCACTAGCCTACCAGCTACTAGCTTTATAACTATTTACACTCAATAAACTCATTGATTGATGATGATGAGTTGTTCCAATGACTGATATTTTATACTGTAAGACTTCGTGAAACACAGTTCTACTCTTTTTTGCTATAAATATTTCAAAATCATAATGCTGTCTTATTTCCAGTTTTAAGTCGGAACCCCCTATTAATCTCATTACTGGTGTTCTCTATACTCTTTTGCAGTACTATAATA
>JBBMFX010000037.1:7269401-7295227 GCA_037832545.1 Rhabdalestes septentrionalis | reverse complement strand
TTTTGCAGTAGCCTAAATAAATATTAAACATTAAAATGACTATGCTATAGTGCTGCATTTACAAATAATAATAATGAAGATTAATAATAATAAACTAAGAAATTTTAAAGCAGAGCTCACCTAAAGTGTAATTTCAAATTGAATGCTCAAACTATGCTCTAGTGTGTTCACATATGACAGAATGACCATTTTCTCTTCACTACTTAAAAAAATTAGCTTGAGCTTTTACATAAAGAATATCATAATTTTATCATTAAATTTTAAAGCTCATTTCCCAACCTCTCTTCCTCCCTTAGACTGAAAGGCTGTTTTTGTTGTCTAAAAAACAGGACACCCATTTTAGCTCTGTTCTAATTCATGTATTGTTCTTCTTGTCCCTCTATTGTATAGCAGTGAATTAAATGTGAATGGGTTGGCTCAATGGGTATATACATGGACTGTGTGAGATCACAAAAGCAGTCAATTATAGCCACATTTTATTTATGGATTGCATGGACTGGTGAATGAACAGTAGATTATATGGGTGCTGAATGTAAAAACAAATTTACCATGCATTATCACTTTTTTATTTAAAAATCATTTTTACTGTACACATATTGTCTGGCAGCTTTTTAAGACACTAATGTGACTGTTTAAAACTCGCTGCAGATGTGGCTCCTGTGCAGATTGGCTCAGACCCTGACGGACGGCAGCTGTTTACCGGCCTGCTGCAGGATGTGCGTCTCTTCTTCACCCGACTGAACCAAGCAGAAATCCGCGAACTCCATGGCCAGCCAGCCAAGACTGACCTGCGGAATGTGTCAGGCTACCTAGCATATCGCCAAGACGAGAAACGCAAGTCATTTGTTGTGGAAACCCGCGATGACCAAGAGGAGGAGGGAGAGGAGGTGTTTTACCTGCAGCTGGTGGCGGTTCACGGCGGAGCCAGACTTCCCACCCCTCGACCCATTACCAGACTCAGGATTACCAAGAGCGACAATGCCAATGGCCTGTTTGGATTCACTGGAGCATGCATTCCTGATGTAAGAACCCAGTGCTTCACATAGTAACAAATCCAATTAGAGCGCTCTTTCAGTTAATTTACGTTACATTTCATATACAGTTCTAAGGTGTAGCAAAATAAATACATTAAATACAGTATAATTAAACATGTAATGAACTATATTAGCTATACATGCATATTTTACATAATGTTTGTAAGAGTATGCTGGACTATTTACCTTTGTTTTAATGTCAGAAAGGAAGGGAAGTTTATTCTTTCAACAGGTTAATATTTTGTGCAGTGTATTAACTTTTGATCATGATTCATTTCTACTGACTCAACAAAAATGTGGTAGTCTTAAATGTCCACTGCAGACAGAGTTTCTCCACTTATTTCAAAGAGTTACAAGTGAGAAGTAATCCACCTAAAATAACAACATGCCCATCAACGCTAGTGGCTGCGACTTCTGAGGGTGAAAGTGAATCTAGAATTCCCCCAGATGTTCCTCGTCATTTTTTTTTTTCCTGGTCTGAGAATAAAAAATTCCTTTCACGTAAATGAGAATTATACAGACGTGTCCCTATCACTATTGATTCACTTTCCCCAACATAACTAGTCCGCTAATGCTCCTTATCCTTACTTAGCATTCCAGAGAATTAGTTGATTAAGTAGACAAGTCCCTCTTGGTCCATCGGTGTTTGGTTTGGCTCCGTAGAATGCGCGTAACGCGACCCTCTGGTTGTGAGCGCATGTCCTCGTGAATATTTAATTTGTCTTCACGCCTGGTTGGAAGGAGTTGACGTTGGACTCTTTAGGGAGATTGGGCCCATGGCATCTCCGATGGCTGAGTCGATTAACAGAACAGATGGCAGACCTGGCCGGAGAATTCCTTTAGAAGGACTACATCTCACTTACTGACAAAAGACACGGTGGCATGTACCCTCCCGCATGCTTTCAGCCAATCAGATCTTGTCCAGACAGAAGACATGGAGACATACCCACACTCGGAACAGATGTAGATTGCCATGTTTGTCTCTATAGATTAATGAGCTTAGTCAAGATATAGCATACTCCCCTCAGCAGTGGCAGACCTTCGTATTGTGATAAGTCGCTCTGGACAAGAAGCATTTATAAATCAAATGCACAGTTTTATACTATTGTAGAAACATTTGACTACAACATCCTACTGTCTGCTGATTGCTGCAAGAAAGTATATCAGATTTTATTTTATTTTTTTGGCATTTTATGTTTGTAGTGGTCATTTCCCAGGTGGTGTGTTTCTAGCTGGATGCTATGGTATCGCATGCTGCTGATTGGGTGTTGATAGTTTATCACGCTGATATTAGCACAAAGCTTTGTCCACAAAGATCCACCTTACATTCCAATAATGAAAAAAATGTTGTGAAAAGCCAACATCAGACCATCAGACCAAGCATTCCAGAACCGGTTTTGGGACAAAATCTCGAAAACTACAGGATGGACAAAAATCTGAGAGAACAAAATATGAAGAACATAAGCTGTATTGTTGTTGTGTTACACCTTGCCCTGCAATACGCTATTACTGGTGATATTAGTGGAAGAAAATGTGACACAATTAGTTTATCCTTTATTTATTATGTTGATTCCTGTTGCTTAACCCTTACAGGATGCAGTTATTGCAAGGAATATTTCCTCCGGGCTCAGTAAAGTTTTCTGATTCTGATTTTAAATCTGAAAAACAAAAACGTTTATAATTATTTTCAATTATTTCTAACCCTTGTCACATTGGCAAACAAGCAAAAAGAAGGAATTATGTCAAAAGTATGGATTCAAAGCTTTTATTTTATACAACATTTCATTTTGTAAGTAAACAAAAAGATATTTTAACAGAAACAGTCATTTTTGCTTGTGCTGTTGTTGAGTTCATAGAAAAACCTTGTTGTCATATAAAAAAAAAATGTTTATAAAAAAGTGCAGTTAGACTGAACAGATTAACTCAGATAAATTGAAGGAAGTCTAATGATTTCTATTAGTAAATTTGAGTAGCCTGAGCTTGAGTATGTGGTCATCCATCCTGTCTCTTCTCTTATCATCAGATATCTGAGGAGGGCTCCACAGTGTCCTGTGTAGTGGAGCGCACACGTGGAGCTCTGGACTCGGTACGTGTAAACTATACTGTCACACAGCTCGGTTCTCCTTCTGCTGAGTCCAACAGCTCAGACTTCACCAACGCCACAGGCTCCATCCTTTTCCTGCCGGCGCAGCGCTCAGAGGTAACACAGCTAACTTGTCAGTCATCCATCATTAATGAGCAGGGGACCTCCCGTTGAGGAAACACTGCTGAACACACTCTGCGTCCGGCCAAGAGGTCATAGACGCCTTTGAAAGAACATACCATGCTGTGAATATGCTTTAAAGTTTGATCTTTTTTGTAATTAATGTTTTGTCACAGCCTGCTTTTTAACGTTTAGCTCCATCTAGTGGGTACTGAGGACTATATTACTGTATTTGTTTTTTCAATACATTTCTTTGCAAAATAACATACACTATATGGACAAAAGTATTTGGACACATCTGATTTTCAGCCTTTGGGCTAGGTGATTAATTTCCAGTGAAGGACAATATTAATGCTTCAGCACACCAAAACATTTTGGACAAAACCATGCTTCCAACTTTTTAGACACAGTTTGGGGAAGAACATTTTCTATTCTAGCATGACTATGCCCCAGTCCATAAGTACATGGCTGAATGAGTTCAGTGTGGAGGAACTTGACCGGCCCGCAGAGAGCCCTGACCTCAACCCAATCCAGCACCTTTGGGATGAACTGGAATGGAGATTGTGAACGGAGACGTCTCGTCCAACATCGATGTCTGATCTCATAAATGCTCTGTAGAATGAACGGGTACAAAATCCCACTCCAACATCTTCTGGGAAGCCGAAGAAGAGTGGAAGCCAATAAAGCTGCAAAGATGGGACCAACTTCATAATAAAGTCTATGGATCTGAATGCTATGTCATTGAAGTTATTGCTGTAATGATCAGGTGTCCCAGTACTTTTTACCCATAATAGTTTACTTGTAGTGCGATTATTGTATTAGTAATTGTTATGAATACGATCCACATTACAGTATATAAAACAAATCACTCTTCTGGATTTCTCAGGTTTTGAATCTGCTGGTGGTGAATGATGATATTCCTGAATTTGATGAGTTCTTCCAAGTCAGGCTGGTCTCAGCTCTGTCTGGAGATGGCAAACAAGGGTCTACTCCAACCAGCGGAGCCAGCATCGACCCTGACAATGCAATCAACAACATCACCATCAAGGCCAGTGACCACCCCTATGGTATACAAGTCAAAATATGTCTTCTCCTTCCATTGTAGTGGTCCACTTTAAATGAATTCATTTTCCTAATTTGTGAATATACAAAGGAATAAACAGTTTCAAGTTGGTCTTTCAATTGTATTAGACTGCAGTGTGTAAATATGTGCTTGCCAAACTATCTTGTAGGTCCACTTTGTATTGTTACGGGCTGTTGTTCATCTGTTGAGGTACAGTTTGTCTTAGCCATAATTGAATTATTCAACAGAGCAAATTTTGACTGGATTTTTTTGGATGGTGGACCTTTCCCAACCTTGTAGTGACAGTAACACAGAAACACTTCTTTGGTTAATACACTTCTGTCCCTACTGCACCAGCCTCCCACAAACAAACCACTACCATGTCAGAGTCACTGCTGTGTTGAGAATTCTTTCAAATAATGAAAGTCCCGTGGTAAATAAAAGGCCTGTGTTTAAAAAGGTAGAGGGTGGTAGTGGAAAGAAACAGCAGGTAAGGTGTTTCAGATAAAGGGGATCATGTGCGTATTCTGTCATTGCAGTTCTGCACACCAGGTCAAGATGATGTTTGGTTTCTCTGACCTGCTTCTTCCATTGATTCAGGACTGTTGCAGTTCCAGACGGCTCCTGTCACACAGGCTATGATCAGGCCAGCTCTAGAGGAGGCCCGTATCACTGTAAGTGAGGAGGCTGGTGTGCTCAGATTGCCTGTGGCCAGAGCGCAGGGCCTGCTGGGAAGAGTGCTGGTGGCCTATCGCACAACCCCATTTACAGCCATGAGCCCAAAGGATTACCAGGTAGCATTCTCACAAAGGGACAATTTACAATAAGATCAGATTCAAAAAAGTCATAAACTTTTGTCAAACGTTTAGTTGTGATAATAACTCTGGTCAAAAACTTCAAAATCATTAATTAACTGTTATGGCACATGATTTTAAAAGGGCAACAGTAACATGTTAACATGCCTGATCATTCTGAGTGATGAAGAAGATTGAGTCAGATCAATAACAACCAAGATCTGAGGTCTGTGATTTCCAGCCTCAGCTTTGGATTTTTTCTAACACTAAAACACTTTTTCTAACACTATAAAACTCTGGAAAATGTATAAAATTGGGGTCCAGGTTGGGGCACACTGGAATAGGTAAATGGGCTCTAACATTATGGTAAGCAACAAGTCAGTTGTTGCACTTTTTTATTTCATAACTGTTTTATTAATGATTTAAAGGCGTTTATGACTCAATAAATGATCAACTTTTTATACTGGGGTGCATGTTAGTAAAATGCATATTAGATTTTACATGTTAGATGCATGTGTGTGTGTGTGTGTGTGTGTGTGTGTGTGTTTCCTCTCTATCGGACAGGATGCAGAAGGATTGCTGGATTTTCTGCCAGGCGAGAGGCTCAAATACATAAATGTGACTATTATAGACAACTCAGTCCCTGAGCTGGACAAAGTGTTTAGAGTGGAGCTCTACAACCCTGAGGGGGGAGGTGAGATTTTTCATTCTTTCACCTCTTGTTCTTTTCATTGTGAAATTCTGTAGATAATTAATAGATAATGCCCTGATTAGTTAATAGACCCGTTTTCTTATCAGTTGACTTCCTGTAATTTACCTTCCACTTTGAAATATGAGTGCCTCTCTTCCACTGCGCTGAAAGAACTTTCGTTACCCTTCAAAATTCTCACTTTTTGCCTGCCCTGTATGGTTAACTGAATTTCCGGTCATGTGATCTTAACATGATCTTGGAAAAAGGACCTTTGTGTGATGCCTTTTATATACGGTGTGGATTCTGTGTGCCTCTGTCCTGTGTGTTTGCTGTGTGGTGCCTAAGTGGATGTGTTCTTTGGAGGCGAGGGCAGTGGGAGTGGAGAGAGTGACACTGACTTCCTCCTTCCACCCTTTCACTATCACCACGGTAAGATCATAGATCCTGTCTAATCTTCCCCCAAAACCCACCTTGTTCCATTTCAGAAAAATGCTGCCATTTGGAATTAAAGGACCAAATTATGGTTCTGGATATAAAAAAGAATAAATTACTTTTTTGCATTTCTCCCCCAAATTTTATAATGTCTGATTCCACCTGCTAGCTAGGCCTTAATATTATACAAAGCAACCAGCACTGGAATAGTGAGAGCTAAACTATATGGACAAAAGTATTGCATTGAACATTGCATTGATGAAGGAAAGGAAAAGGATGCTAGGAGCTTTATTTTTTCTGAAATGGAATTTCTCACTGCGTATCTCAAACCATTTTCTGGTATGAATACTCTGCCATTGAAGTTTGTGGACACCTGGTATTATTTTTAATGGACTTTCTTTGATATTTTGAAGACTGACATAAATGAAATTTGAAGTTTTCTATGAAGACAAGGTATCTCCAAACTTTATGGCTGATTGTTGATTATTAATTGAGAAAGGTGAAAAGAGAGCCCAAGTTTCTTTTAAGTGCATAGAGCACAATATCGTTTAGTCTGCATTCAGGTAACAGAAGCTTGTAGTTCAGTTGAAACCAACAGTGTCTTCGATTTTATAGCCACTCATTTCCAGAGTGTCTATCATTCATGCATCTAGTCCACCAGAAAGACACACTCAGTAGCTGTTGGCATGGGTGTTTTGACAAAAAAAACTCGTTAGAGCTAATGTAAATTCACTGCTTAGCACACTCTTGTTTTCTTTTGGTTGCTTTTCTGGCCGGTGTTGACTGGCCCTTAAATCAAAGCCTCTCGCTGGTAGGCTCCAGATTAATAGCTGTAAAAGTTTGGAGCCCTTGTACACCTCAATGCCCAAATAAAACATCCTTGTTTAGTGGCCTCCTGCAACTCGAAGACCAGTGTCTGCCGCACTATTTACACTGCACTGAAGCCAACAAACGCTCAGAGGAGACATGTGGGAAAAGCAAATAGCCATTATATTGAGTGGATGGCAGCAGTGGTAAGTTGTGTATTGAAAATGTCAGGAGGTTCACTTTTCCCATAGGGCCTCATTTTAAAACACATATAGAGGGCTCTGTTTGCATTTTTGTTGAGGTTGGCTCATTTCTTAGCTTGTGCTAATCCAACAACATTAGCTATGGTTGCTTCAGTCAGATGGTTTGCCATATTTTCCAAAATGCTTTGAGGCTGGATTTAGCAGAACTTTAGCGTCATCCTTAAAAAAAGTTGCATTTATCATGTGTACAATTTCATTTCTCTGTTCATTAGGAGTGATGAAAGTCTTGTGATACATTTTCCTGCATTTAACCCAACCAAATAACATTTCTGCGCTGAGACAGACTGAATGAAAGTAATAGTCTTTTTTATTTTCTTACTTCAAAGCTAACTTGGGAATTGCATCGCGCATTACTGTGACCATTGCTGCGTCCGATGATGCTCATGGGGTCTTCCAGTTCACTGCTGACTCTCTAGCAGTGAATGGCACAGAGCCTGAAGAAGGGCGGAGTACCGTGGTCTTAAAGGTCAGGTCCCTCTATAATATTCATTTAGTAATGCAGCACACAATGCATACGTATCTGCTCTATCTGCTGTGCATCTCTGTCAGTGCTATAAATCACCACAAATGATAATTTACCTTGTGTTTAAAAAGGCCATTGAGTTCAAACTCATAATACAAACCAATTGGTAGTTCCATTAGCAGATTTTAGTACTACAGTACTGATGACGGAGCTGCTTGCTTTCATTCCCAGATTGTTCGTGCCTTTGGAGCTCTGTCTAATGTGACCGTGTACTGGGAGGCAGATGCCGACTCAGAGGGAGAACTCATTTACAGGTCTGGCAACTTGACGTTCGGTGTGGGACAGACCGTTGGAAGCATTTACCTTCTAATCTCCCAGGACAATGTTCCTGAACTGGACAAGAGCTTCAGAGTCCGTTTGTCAAACGTTTCCCACGGACGACTCGGGAACCAGACGGTTGCCACTGTGACTGTGCTGGCCAGTGATGACCCGTATGGGCAGTTTATCTTCGCAGAGAGCAGCAGGTTGGTTCGTGTGGCAGAAGTAGATACTCTCATCACCTTGACCATACAGAGGAGGAACGGGTTGATGGGAAGGGTGCGGGTGACGTACAGGACGTTGCGGGACACGGATCCAGAACCCTACAGCACACCAGGCGTGGGCAGGGCAAGTGCCGGAAATGACTTTGTACCTGTTTTGGATTCAGTAACATTCTCAGCTAACCAGAGCGAAAAAAACATTACTGTGCGGATTCTGGACGATGGGGACCCAGAGCGGGCGGAGTCCGTGTTTCTGGAGCTCAGCGGTGTCACACTGGTGGAGGGTGTGCAGGCAAGGCCAAGTAAGATCCATTTACATACATTGTGTTTTAACGATGTCCGGTATCATAGAAAGTCAAATGTTGCTTATTTCCTTGAGGTAAAAGAGACTGAAGAAGCATGAACTCACTGGTAAAGCTTCAAAATGAACCATTCCCACTTACTGTAGTCCACATAAGGAAAGGAAATCCCTCAGGATCCCTTACATTTATCTTAGATGAAAGCAGAATGTTTTGAAACTGCAAGCTTTCATTTTTCAACAATTGTGCACAGATGATCAGGAGCATTTAATGATGTGTTGATTCTTGCAGTCGCCCTGTCACCTCGCCTCGGCCTGAGAAATGTGTCAGTGGCTCAGGTCATCATAGAGGCCAGTGATGATGCCTTTGGGGTGCTGCAGCTCTCATCCCCAGCAGTGAGTGTGCCTGAGTACTATGTGGGACCCATAATCAACGTAACACGCACCGGAGGGATTTTTGCAGATGTGTCCGTCAAGTTCCGTGCTGTACCCCTAACTGCACGGGTTGGTAAGTGGAAATACTGAATTTATTCTTGAGTCTGAGAATACGTTTCTGTGGTTTTCAGAGACTGCAAAATGTGGCTATTTGAAATAATTATATTTTACATGTAAGTAAGTGCATAATGCAGCCCAGTTTATTGGAAACTAGTCGTAACATATTTATACCAAAATCTGAAAATGATGTCATATTTTCTCAGCGATCAGGCCCTGCCTGAAATTGTATTGAAATCTTAATAATGATAGATGTATTTTATTACTGACTGTTTTCTATAAAATACAGACAAAATTCTTGCTTTAGAGTGTTTTCATCTGTGCAAAAGAAAATCTTTGATGTGATTAAGTTAAGTATAATGGACAAACTTTACATATTTGTTTTCTACCCATTACTTCCAAAGTAATGATTTGATTTATAATAACATTTACCCAATTTGCACCAAATGTAGTGAATCAACCAAGACATTTTGCTGCATTTGACTTAGCACCAGATCTTCAAGGCTAATGCAGTTAACATATAATGCAAATTAAAAGTCCCCCAAGTCTTCTCCATGGGAAAATATTGGGGGCCTGCTCGGATTCATCACTTTTATCAGCAATTCAAGATTCGCTTTATGAAAAGAATATCCTCAGTGTTAGCCTGTGGATGATTTTTCAGGTGAGGACTACAGTGTGGCCTCCTCTGATGTGGTTCTTCTGGAGGGAGAGAGCAGTAAGCCAGTCCCCATTCTCATAATCAACGATGTGGTGCCTGAACTGGAGGAAACCTTTCGCATCGAACTACTCAATCAGACCACAGGAGGAGCATTTCTGGGAGAACTCACCCAGGCAATCATCACTATCCTGCCTTCTGATGACCCTTATGGATCCTTTGGTCAGTTGAATCAATATCCATAGACGTGCTGACATCAGTTGGTCTAATTAATATGATTGCTTCAGCAATCTCATTACTTATTTAATTTGTATTATTTTTATTATTTGTCTTTTTATAGCTGGAATTTGGCAGCTTTTTCCTCATAAACATTTTTAAATATTGGCATGGCTCCAGCATCAAAATGTGCATTAATTATTCAGATTTTGGCACGGTTGATCAGGGTCTGGATTTTGTTGTCGAGTCAGATCTTTAATGTATTTTGATAAAGAATGGATAGTCGAGTGTTGGAGAGAGTCTGTGGCATCACAGCTGAGACGGCCAAAAGGGACAAAACCCAGAGAAATAAATGCAACCATTCAATCACTCCACTAAAAATTCTCACGAAAATGGATCTAACTTCTGGTTCAAATCTGATGTCATTTTCTTGTTTGACTTGTCCAGTCTTCCAGGTTGAACCCATCACTATAGAAGAGCCAGGAGCGAATGCATTTGAAGTTTCCCTGCCTATTGTGAGGAATGCTGGGACGATGGGTTATGTGGCTTTGCAGTGGCAGGCCACCGTCAACGGAAAGCCTGCAACTGGCGACCTGCGGCCCCTGTCTGGGGAGGTTAGCTTCGCACCTGGTGAAACCATGAAGACGTTAAAAGTAGAAGTTTTGGCTGATGATGTGCCAGAAATCGAAGAGGTGATTATTATTTCTCTCAGTTATACTGCACAGTGTTTTAATCCCTGTCAATAACATTATTTCATGCACTTGCACTTGCACAAGTCCGGCCCTACTTGAATCGGAATTGAGCTATAAATAATGCCACATGTATTTTGTGACTTTCTGTCACAAACTTTACAAATTAGGCAAAAAAATATCCAATGTATTAAAAATTGTTCAAATTAAAATGACAGATATATCCTAGATATAATAATTTAGCCAAAATCTGTTTGAGGTCCAAATCTTAATTTTAGAACTGCAGCTAAGAAGCTAATATTTGTATAATTACATCCCTAAAACTTCTTTGATCTCTTTAGGACTGCATACAGTGATCCATAAAGGTGGTGTAGACTTCTTGATGTGATTTAGGAGACAGTATGACATGCTATGGAACCTAAGTTTAATATGTAAACATTAATTTTAGACAAGTTATATTTTCAATAAGCCTCCTCGAGAGTATTAACGCAGTTTATAGCTTACAGTAAGTCATGTGTCCTAAACCATATCAACAGTTCTGTACCACCATGCAGGTATGGATACAGCTAATACATGCAACCTTTAATGAGGTATTTCCAGGAAATATTTGGATGACTATTGCCATTTAGTGTTTGTTAGCAACATATATGTAATAGCTCCAATTTACACTCCAAAATGATCATTAAGTCTTGAATAGAGTTGGCCTAGGTGGGAAATTTAGTACATTTTTGCAGAACCAATCACTGCTAAATTTGTATTTTAACAAAGCTTTTGTGGCTATTTGTGAGTACAGTCTTCTTGTTATGCTTTTTTTTTAGATAATCAAGGTAGAACTAACTGGTGCCACAAACGGTGGAAGCATTGGTGCTGAAAAGGTGGTGAATATCATCGTCCCTGCCAATGACAACCCATATGGAACAGTGTACTTTGACCAAGCAGTTTATCGAGTGCAGGAGCCTTTGGAGGGAGTGTACACAGCCAACATTACTGTTCGGAGGAGGTTTGCAATCAGATCTTACCTCATTTATGATAGAAATTGCAAAAAGCTAACAGACGTTTTTTAAATCTGAAATATTTAACTCAGTAAAAATGTCCTTTTTTTTTTTTTAGCGGAGGTAATTTTGGTCTCCTAGAGATCCTATACAGCACATTTGAGTTTGATGTGGTGAGTAATGCCCAGAAGGATGGCCGTAACTTCCGTATCTACTACAACTTGCCCTTGGCTGGGGCACCCGCCAGTGCCATCAGAAGGCCCATTAACATCACATCAGCCAGGGAGCCCCTGAACTTCTGTGCAGCCTTCTGCCTTCAAGAAAAAGCCTGCCAAGCATTTTCTTTCACTAATACTTCCACTGCAACCTGCTTCTGGGTAACTTCCGGGGCAAACCAGCTTTCTCCTAGCACCCAGACACTCACCTAGATCAAAAACACCACGGCCGCAGCGTCTCTCTTCAGCTCACAAGCAGTCCCAGGCAGTGATTATGTTACAATGACAGCGCAGAGAGCGACCATGCTGGACGGATCAAGTACTGCCAATCTCACTGTGCCAATTTTGACGGATTCTTTACCAGAGGTGGATGAGAGTTTCATGATACAAATCTTGAGGGTTAGTCTAGTTAATATGACTGTGGCTGAGAAACATTTGCCCACAATTGGCCAGCCTGACACAGCCAGGGTTACAATAGGGATGAACGGTGATGCGTTTGGAGTGTTTATACTCTACAGTATTAGTCCTAATGCTACCAAGAAAGGCCTGTATCTGGAAGTAAGAGAAGAACCGCGCACCAGAGTGCCGCTGGTCATCGAAAGGACTGGAGGAAGTCTAGGCCAGGTCATGGTGGAGTGGATGTACGTCGGTGGCAGCGCAAAACCTAATGTGGATTTCAATGGCACAGGGGAGATGCTGATCTTTGCAGAAGGTAAAGGTCTGAAGATCAGTACCTAAATGTGCATGCATGTCACAGATCTAAAGTAACTTCAATGTAAAAGTGATTGTTTATAATGCTGTTTGATGCTTAGTGAGTGATGTAACTAATTCTAATTCAATTCTAATGTAATAAGGTAAGTGGTTTACACATACAGGTGTGTGAATTGAATAAAGAGTGTTAAATTAGGAGTGTATACATCTCGAAGAGCTGGTCATTTAATTTTCAACATGTTAGGGGAAGAGCTCATACCCCTAAATGAAATGTTTTGGAAAAACCTCTTATGTAGATGTCTAAGTTCTCAGTGTTTGTGAAGCATTATAAAAATCACTGTTTATGTCCATTCAGTCGCTTCAGTTGGTCTGTAATATATTTTGTTTTGATCTTATGTTTCACAAACTCAAAGGTGATGTAAAGAAGACCATTGAGTTCTTCATCACAGATGATACTGAGCCAGAGGATAACGAGACATTACAGATTGGTTTAGTGAGGACTGAGGGGGGTAGCCGTATTCTGCCAAGCTCGGATACCGTCACCATCCTCATCCTCGCCAATGACCACGCAGCAGGCCTGGTGGGATTCAACCCGTCCTCGAGATCAGCAATCGTTAGAGAAGGTGAGTACCCTAGTGCTATTCCTGCCTGTCAACTTTGTAAAGAACAGTGTTCCCTTAGCTTTGAACTTATTTGTATTATTCTATGTTATATACTATACTGATCCCAGAGGAAATCACTTGAGAAATCGTTATTTAACCCATTCACCGAGTGAGGCAGTGGGCAGCCGAAAATGGCGCCTGGGGAGCAGTGTATGAAGAAGGTACTTTGCTCAAGGGTGCCACTGGCAGTCCTGGGTTTCGAATCCCTGGCCTTCAAACTATCACCAGACACACACATGCACAGACCCACACACACAAACACACACTCCCTCTATTTTCTCTCTTTAGTAATGTTAGCTGCAGTCAGAATAGTTTGAGGAGCTGGTAAATTAGGCCCACAGTGAAACCATGGCTTACGAGGGGCTTGTGTTATATTTTTAAAGGGTGAAAGTGGATCTTTCGTCTTGTTGTGCTAAGTGTGCTAAGCATTTTTGCGAGAGGAACAGTTGATCAGTAAGGATTGGATGCTCTTGTCTGCAGGGAACGATCAGCAGTTCTACAAGACACACTAATAATAAACACTGTTAAATAGGTACAGAGATGTAAAACACCAGGAAAACATGTCAGTCACGCAGGTTCAGCTCTCAACCAAGTAAAGCTGTAAAACTACCAGTGTCTAAAAGCCAATTAGGGTTTGGATTGTGTTTCAAAGTCACAAAGGCTTCTAATGCAGACCTCTGATGATGTAAAAAAAAAAGCTCTTTGGTGTATATTGCAACCTAGAATGGCATCACTGGAAATATTTGTCAAATCATTATAAATGTATAATGTGAAATGTTATAGACCTTTTCCACTGGCCTGTTTATCATGAAATGTTCACAGAATGTAAAGGGCCGCTGTCATTTCTGAACTGTGTAAATGTTATGCAAAAACATTACATTATACTCAAAAATGCAAAGATCAGATCAAATTAAAATGGCTCAGATTGGGATCAAGAATGTTTTATTTCTATTTATTAACCCTTATGGGAACACACCACACAGTGGGTACAACATGAAATTCTCTCCCTGCATTTAACCCATTAGCATGGGGCTGCCACCAATAAGGAGTAGCTTGCTCAAGGGTACATCAGTGGTGACACTTGCAGTTGGGCCTCAAACCCACAACCTTCTGATCACAGGGCCTGCACCCTAACCACTAGACCACCAGCTGCCGTCCGTTTGCTCCTTCTTCTGCTATTTTGTCTTCCTCTACAAAAGCTGCATGCAATCGCCCACTTGATCTTGAGTGACACATTCTGGGGATTCTATTGAGGGATTAATTATTAATGTTAATTCCCCTATAGGTATGTGTGTATAGGCATTTGAAACCCACCTGTGTAATTGAAAGGTCAGGTTTCAGTGAGGCACGTCGTAGTAACCAGTGACACACTGTCATGATGAGATGAGACGTGCTGTAACAGCTGGCATGCTGGACGAAGCACAGGAGTCATAATACATGCATGACAGAGCACTGCAACACTCAAAAAACCAAAATCATTATCTAATTTATTACTGCCAAAAATAAAGGTAAATTCAATGGATTAAAAAGCATAATTGTTTGATGATTTCAGTTTTTCACCAGTACCTGATACTTCTATATTCCACATAGCTGGATATATCAATGGGAAGACATGTGTATTCCATAGTTAATATATTGTGAAGGGAAATGGCTTTAGATTGTTGTTTTACTGTGTGTGGCAGGTGAGAAGCTGCCATTGCTGGTGGAAAGAACCCTTCCTGCAATAGGAAATGTCACAGTGGAGTGGAGAATCGAAGGCCCTCAACCTTCGTTAACATTTGTGGAGACTTCTGGAGTTCTCTTCTTCAGTGAGGTGTGTGTTTAATGACAAATAATAAATGATAAGGTGTGTGTACAGTTTATTAATAAATAAAATGAATAAATATTAATCATGATTAATCTCCATTGTTAATTTAATTAATTTTGTTCTGTGTTTTACTGTGCCCATGGTGACAGGGAATGATGAATTACACCATAGTGCTGCAGCTTTTTGATGATGGCACACCTGAGGAAAGACAGGAGTACAGAGTCATCCTATCTAACATTCTGACTAAAGGTAGGCTGCTAAATTAACATGTATGTGCGTTTCCCAACCATTCATACAGCACATACAGTATCTAACATAAATCTGCAAACTCACATGACAGTTAAGAAGCATTTTAGATACATTGTGTTCACATATAAATAGAATTCTGCTTTAATGTGCCATGTGAAGTCCATTTTTGTCTGACATGTTGTGTAGCACTGTTTATTTAAGGTTTAAGTTATTAACTGAATATTGGAATATCATATTTCTCTCTTAAACTGGGGTAAAATCTGTAAAATACAATATATCACTTATTGCTTCTGTCAGTTATTGTTTTGTCTGTTGTTATAATTAGTCATATAATTAGGACTGTTAATCAGGGAGTCTGGCTATATGTGAGTAGTCATCTATGGTAATTAGGCCACAGTGTGATTGTTTTTAAAGTCCCAAAATATGCATTTTATGGAAGATCAGTGTCTACCACCGCTCTTTAGCCCCCGTCTCTGTCTGGCAGGTGTAACAGCCACAGGTGTAGCAGCTCTGGACCCTCAAGGTCGAGAGGCGGTGGTCAGTGTGGAGGCCAGTGATGAGCCGTTCGGAATGCTCAGCATCGCCCCGTCCTCTCGCAGCGTATCCACTGAAGAGAAGAATACCACAATCAGGATCTACATTAACAGGGAGTTTGGAGCCTCAGGTTCGTCCTTAAGAAATCATGAATGTAAAGTCCAGGTATAGATAGTTTTAAATAAGCTATAAACCATAATTATGAGACAAGGTATTAGGTGTAAAACAAGGTATAGATTTTAGTTTTGAAAAAAGTGTACATCCAAGGAAAACACAAAACAACAACAAAAAAAGTTAATACATAACCATCAACCACACATTCTGTAACTGTAACATATCTGAGTACATTTCAATATGCCGTGAGGTCTTTAAGAGTGTGAACAATATCTAGGTTTTTTTTTTTGGTTTGTTTTTTTGGAGCATTTCTTGTGCTGAAAAGAAATCTCTGAATGAAGTATGAAAATGGCATTGATGATCTGTTCCAAGCATAGCTTATGATTTTCTAAATTTTGGTTTTAATGTATTTCAATTGATCAGAACTAAAATGATTTTCCATCAATGTATTTTTAAACGCCTTAGAATTACATCTTGTGAAAGTTGGTCGCTACTGCAATTCAAACTACAATTTGTGTCAATAGTTTTTCATTCAGCTTTGTTACTTACCGATAGATATTATTCCAAGCATTTCTGTATGTTATGTAGTCTGTTTACATTGTGGTCGTTTTTGTGTAGATTTTAATTAGATTTTATTTTGACTCATTTTATTTTACATTATTCTTCTGACACTGTTTTCTGATTCTGATTCTCTGTACAGGAGCAGTTAATATCAGCTATGAGACAGTGAAAGGGTCCCTGCAGGACTTGAAACAGACTGAGGGGGCTCTAGCAGAACCTGGTCAGGACTTCCTGTATGTTTCCGGCTCTGTGATCATGCGGGATGGTCAGACTTCTGTCTCCATCCCAATCACTATTATAGATGTAAGTCTAAGCAAGTTCTCTAGACTCTTGAATGTAGAAATATTAATGTATTAACCGATTAATTGTATATCAGAGTCAAGCCACATAATATATTATTTTCTTTGCACACAATTAAAAAAACAACTGGGATCTGTTTAAATTCAGGGAGCATTGCAGGGTATTTCGGGTAGTTCGACTCATAGGAATACTATTAATTAATTTAAGAGTATGTTACTTAATTTATACTCTTTTAGCATACCATAAAATTAATTATTACTTAATACATCATCTATTGCAGATGCATGGTTAAATAACGTTGATTTTCTTAAGTGAAAGTAAACGGGGCCTGTATATAAGTTATGGCATAGTTAGTTAGTATAGTTAATTCATTTTTATGTTTGTAGTTTTTTCCAGTATGTTACATTCAGCAAATAAATACAATGTGTGCACCAAAAGTTGCACATTTATTCCTGCGAAGAAATAATTTATGCATTTTCATTAGAGCACATAATTTGACTGTGAATTTTCTAATTTTACCCTGCTACTGTCCCGGGTGTTTCTCCCACTTTTGTCCTATCAGTACTTGAATAGGCTTTAATACTCTATGTGCCACTGGTTAAGGTATGTGTCTTAGATACTGCTGTGCCATTCACAACACTCCCCATATGATTAAAATAAATGACAAGAAACTGTCCATTTTGAATTTTTGTTTTTGTAATATCACAAAGATATATTTCTGCCTATTCATCCTACTGCAGATTAGCCCATTCTTCTCTAAAGTTATAAGGAATCTATATAAACCCATGCAACTGTCCTATGTTGGGGCTTCAGGTGAAGAAATACAATACAATACAAGAAAAATGTAACGTTCTTCTACGAAGTTTCTGTTTTGAAGGTTTTCATTATGTTTTTGCTTCCAATTTCACTGAGATGTCATTTTTTTGCCTTTAAACAGGACAGTGTTCCTGAGCTTCAGGAATTTTTTCTGATCAACATTACGTCAGCCGTTCTGATAAGCACACTCCCTACTGCACCCAAGCTAGGTACTGCCCATTCATCATATCTATCCTTAAATTATTATTAATCCTTGTGTTTCATACAGTCAGTTCTGTGTTGTTTCACCTTTCTCTCAATCCCTTCGCCCATTTACATCCTCAACTACTATTGAATGGCTCTGTTTTCTTCATTTCTTCATTTTTTCCATACTTCAACATTCACTAGAGGTGCACTATACATTAAAAGGTAATTCTCGATGTCTGCTTCTCTCTGTGCTTGTCTGTAAGTCTGTAAGTGCTCAGTTTGCTTTGCTCTTATTGGCCGTATTTGCTGCTGGATGCCTTTTCAGAGCTTTGCCAGGTTTAAAGTGCCAAGAAAATGTTAAGCAGTAGTTTGAAATAGAAGCAAAAAATCAAATCTATAAGAATAATCCTAACCCCAAATATAGTTAATCAGCTATAAATTGGTCTGATATTTGGATAAAATAAAGACTTACATTACCTTTAAATTTCAGGCATCAGGAAGGTCTGTGATGAAGTGTATTAGATTTTTTCACTGCCACTGTAACAAATATCTGTAATCTGTTTTATGTAAGGAAATGTATTGAATTGTTGGTTTGGACTGAATATGTTAACAGATACACAAGGCTTGGTGGCAGAAGTTAGGATTAACGCTAACGATGGGATCAGGGGAATCATCAGCTGGCAAAGCATCGAGTAAGGATACGCTTCTTAAATAATAAATCATTTATTTTTTCTAAATGCAAGTTCGAGCTCATGAATGCTTTTGAGCCAGTACGTGATTAGCAGGTTTTCTTCTACCCCTGCAGTTATGAAGTGAACGAGACAGTTGGAGTTTTGTCTTTGGTGGCGTATCGGCATGCTGGGACGTACGGAAATGTCTCCCTCTTTTTCTACGCACAAAATCTGGAGGCTCAGTTGGGTCTAGACTTCAACACTACAGCATCAGTGAGTCTTAAATCCTTCCATTACTATCGTCTGTACGCCTCAGGAATCTGTCATCATTTGTTTGCAATTCTAACATCTACAGCTCTGGAAAAAAATAAGAGAACAAAATGTTCTTTATTTTTTATTGGTGCAAATATTGAATTGAAAAGCTTTACCTTATGTTTAAAGAACTCCTGACAATATTTCTCCTTGTTTCCAAATAAAAATACTGTTTTTTAAAGCATAATTTTTGAAGGAAATGGCAAAGCATCAAAATAGGAGAAACGACTCAGCACTTACAGAACTTGAATACATTCAAAGAAATCAATAATTGCCTTTGATAACATCTAGTAGTGTTTAATCATCCAACTGGTCTTATTGTGAGAGGAGAGTGTCGACTACAGCAGTGTTTTTATACTTTTTGTCATTAAATAAGCTTTGATTCAGGTGATCACTAATCAGTACCTCGGAATGAGGTGCTTGTGTAGGAATATAACAGACAATGGCATGGAATGGCTGTCTTACTGATTTATAAATAAACTGCAGTGGTGTCATATTTTTTTTTGAGCTAAATATATGCTCTCTAGACATGAAATTGCCATGTATTTGCATTGCATAAAAATGTGGAGTTACATTATTAGCTAGAATAATTTTGTTAATGTAGCTATATAGTTGCATAACACATTTAATTTACAGTCAGGTCCACGTTTCTGTCTAAATTTCTATTTCTTTATGTCACAAAATACCACAAAAATAACCATGTTTCTTTTTAATTATTCTCACTACAAATTTGAATCAAATCTGATTCATAATAAAATGTATTTTCTTCACATTTTTCTAAAAACACATGTGATAATGATTTCAGGTCATGATAAAAATTGTCAGGTCAGTACTTTTGGCAGAATTTCTTTTTGATGTACAATCAAGTTTAAAAAAAAGTTATTCAGAATGAACTGATGTAAGTAAGTGAACAGTGCTAATATGAAAGAGGTAAGTTTTATTTTTCTCATGATTTTTTTTAAAAATGCTTTTGGACTGAGTGAGTTTTGGAAATTTGCCCATCTATTGAGTTTACATATATAGTCTGTGGAGTTATCCCTTAATCCTGTGTTACTTCCCCTGCAGATGCTCCACTTTGTGAATGGACAAAGGTATCAGTTTGTAGAGGTGCTGGTGTTGGATGATCCCATTCCAGAAGGCGATGAGAGGTTTCAACTCATTCTAACAAACCCATCCTCAGGGCTCGAGCTTGGACAGAACACTACTGGTTAGTAATGCAAGCAAACTTACATTTGAAGATGTTACAGAACCTAGTTTACATAAATGAGAGATTCCACAGGCCTTCCCTTCCAGCTGCTGCCAGACTCATTGTAGAGTTTGGGTCAGTATTTCTTCTGTAACATGAGCTGTAAATACATATACACACAAACGTATATATTTATATATTTTTTATTAGATTATATATGGGCAAGTTTTAAAAAATGTACAATATTGATATATTGTACATTTTTGTTCTATTGGTTATATTGCATCTACTTTCTCCTCTTCTACTTTCTACACCTCTTTTTCAGTACCTTATCTCATTAATGCTCTACAGAATGAATGGGCACAAATTCCCTCAGAAACTCCAAAACCTTGTAGAAAGTCTTTCTAGAAGAATGGAAGCTGTTATAGCTGTAAAAATGGACCAACTCAATATTGAAGTCTATGTATTTGAATCAAATGCCATTCAATTCATGCATGAGTGTATACCCATTAATTGACGTTGAATTGATGTTCAAACACATCTCAGTCCTTATATCCAACATAAACCAGTTTGGTCCACTAAAATAACGCTTGTGCTCCATGTTCTGTAGCAACGGTGACCATCCTGGCCAATGACGACGGCCATGGCATCCTTTCCTTCAACAACAGTGAGCACTTTCTGTTGAGGGAGCCCACCTCAGTGTCCGGTCTGGGCCAGAGTGTGGCCACTCTCTGTGTTGTACGGAATCCGCCTCAAGGCGTTTTCGGCACTGTTACCGTGCAGTTCTCCATCACTGATGTCAACGGCACACTCAACACAGAAGACCTCACACCGTCCGAGGGCTTTGTGGTTCTGGAGGATGGGGTCAGATATAAGGTCATCAGAGTCCACAAACTTTACTGATTCTTGAGGAAATTGCTTACGTTACGACTGCACAGAGACAAGAACAATATACAACTCGAAATACGTTTGCTTTGCTGTAGACAAGTCCTGGGATATTAATACTATATTTAACTTGCAGTTAAATACTATAGATAAATAGCTAACAGTTACAGAGATCTGATTATGAATTTTAGTGACCTTTGACAACATTCATTTTGTTTTATTTTTAGAAAAAAAAACAATTCCAACCACTATGACTGTTTTGTGATATTTAAACAAATGGCTGATTCATTTTTTGCACAGTCAGTACTTGATGTAATCAAAAAAAAACTATGTATGAAGCATAGTAGGTTAGCCAGAACATTTCTGAAGTCAAAGTACAAACAATTCAATGGCAGTACGACCTTTCTTTTTTGTTGCTGAGTTTGATGTTCTGCCATCATTAGTGTGGAGATCAGATACCTTTCAGAACACACACTGCATGTTTTTTTTTTTCATTCAATTCTGTTCTGGGTTGCAGACTCTGGAGATCTGGGCGGTTTTAGATGCAGAGCCAGAAATGAATGAGACCTTCACAGTCACTCTGTTCAACCCCACTGGAGGAGCACGACTGGGAGAGCCCACACAGACACAAATCACTGTCCTGCAGAACCAGGCTCCACTAGGACTGTTCAGAATCTCCCCATCCAGTAACAGGTGAACATACACACAGTTATGGATAACTGCATAAAGGCTGTACGCAAATAAATGAGTATGCTGGTGTCAACACTGTGCGTGTGTTTGTGTGTGTGTTTGGTTGTAGGAGTCTGAGCTCGCTGACTGTAGAGGAGACTGTAGGGACAGTGTATTTGACAGTGTCACGCAGTAATGGACTGGATTCTGCAGTCAGTGTGGAGTTTGAGACACGGTCAGACACAGCCTTCGGCATGAGTAAGGACATTACACTAATCACTACAACATTATCTTCAAATGTATTACATTTATTAAAGATTCCTAAAGCATGCTGTGTACCGAGGAGTGGTCAATTTTACAATGTGATAAATGACATCCTGATACACACTTCTCTGGCGTATTGTGACATTGTCAATTCCCAGATAAAACAGACCAGTTTCAAAGAGAGCAAAAACAGTCCAATTTGGTTTAATTTTTGTGCATTTTCAAAATGTGGCTCTGGGGATGTGTCCATTTGTTCCAACTTATGACACTTTAAGAAAAACAAAACATTGTGATGCATATGTAGTCTCATGAAAAGGTGTCTTTTAAAAAAAAGTGTTGCAAAATTTTGACTTTATCACCCACCCTTAACCCTAACAAGTCTACAACTAATAGTATTGTATAAATGCATAAATACATATGTAACAGATTATATGCATTAATAAAAACATTTCCCATATGTCTTATGAATGTAACTAGTTATAAACACCCAGAATCAATTAAAAAAACTAAAACATTAGGGCAGTTACGACAATGTCTGGTTATTTGATATCTATTGCAGTGCACATCTATTTATTCTATTTCATTTTCATGTAAAATTTTAAAGATGCAGTACATTTTGTACAGGCCACACTGTAAGTTCCATATTTCCAAGATATTTGATTGAACAAAGCACCTGTAATTGAGCATTTTTATGTTAAAATAATAACAATATGGCATCATAATTACATGGGTGTGTAGATAGACGAACCGGGACACAAATGACTTCATACATTTAACAGTATAACAAAGAAAATACAGGGAACACAGAGAAAAGCAGTATGAATATTCTTATACAGGGGAAGAGTCACACATGCAAACAGGGGGATAAATACATGATAAATCAAGCACAGCTGAAACACATGGGAGTAAATGAGCAGCTGGGGGCACTGAGTGGTTGGGCAGGACAGGGGTGGAGTGTAAGAAGACAACAAAAAGCACATGGGGAGAGCGTGACAGAATCTAAAACCATATGTTCAGCGTAAACACAGACAAGACGTGACAGAGGAGTAGAAAACAGAACAGGGAGTGACAGGAAGAAGTGAGATGGTGGGGGTTTTTGCAAGAGTAAATGTTAAGAGAGTTAATATTTCTGTACACAAGACTGTACACAATAGCTATTTATTTTATGTAAAGCATATGTTTATGATACAGTCAAAGACTGTTTCATGCAATTAAAATATAGCAATTAAGGTGATTCTGATTGATAATGTCCTTTAAATTGGGTTAATGTGAAAACCAGTGTGTCAGTGTTTCAAACTCATTGTGCACTGAATCAATTTTTAGAGGGAGATTTTCCATATCTGGCTGTGTATCAGCGCTTCAGAGAAAGACTGCCTGCAGGATGGTGTTCTCTGTCTAGTGGAGGATCTGCTATGCTCTTGAGGCTTGGGAGCATGAACAGCAGCTCAGTCCAGGACCAGGCAACGCTCTACAGCTGGCAGGGAGTGTTTGTGCCCGTCGAGGTATGAAACTCATACGGATCATTCCTTAATATGTCACCTCATGTCTGGGATGTCCAGCTATTAATTTTCCATATTGAAAAATCAAGCAAAAGCATTTCTTTACTTTACACTACCATGCATTTCATGACGTAAACAGTGTTCCCCCATCCTTTCCTAAACGTTTCATAGGTATTTTGACTAATTATTACTTATTACTATAAAACCATTTTGTTTAAAGTGAATGAAACCTGGGAGGAAATAATGTAATTCTATAAGCATACAAGTACCTCTCAAAATTGACCATATGTACGTAAATCAGTCCTTGGTCACATGACTGTTTCACAAAGCCCTGCAAATACTGTTTATGACCAGCCAAACCAATAACACATTAATTGTAATCACTTTAGACCTCTTAGAGGACCACCTACATTATTTTATGTCTTTATTTTAGTAATGCACTAATGCTATTATATTAGTGAAATTTGCCAGGGCATTAGTTTAAATGAAAACTTGCCAGTGCAATATTTACCAGGGCAATAGTTTACAACAACAACAACAACTTGATTTATAAAGCACTTTAAAACAACCACAGCTGACACAAAGTGCTGTACAGTGAGTTTTTTTCTTGCAATGAGCCTGAACTTCTTTCACACTCTGAACCTCTTTCACACTCACAGCTGTGACGATGTTGATGCTGCTGTGCTTTCAGGAAACCAGGCCCAGATGTCTTTCTCACTTTCTCCTTATTACTTAATCAATAATTCATAAAAATGAACTGTAGATGACAGTAGGAGAAGCCAGTATAAATGTTTTAAAGAAACATGAGAAAACTCCAATGCCACTCTTCTCTTCTGCTGTTTTAGTCTGTGAGCATCCAGAGGCCGTCCTCTTGTGTGGGTTTTACCGTAAACGGCACCACCTATGTGGCAGTGTCCCACAGAGACACCGCGAACTCACCTGGTGCCAATGTCAGCCTATTCCGCCTCCAGCCAGACCTCAATCTAACTCTAGTGAGTCCATCATTGTTCCCTTATCTCAAGTCAAGTCAAGTAGGTTTATTGGCAGTCAGTGCATGGTGAAACTGTCTCTGTGTCTCTTATTGCGACACACCAATAATGGATAGCAATACATATTACAGTGACTTTCTATCTTCACATCTGTCTGTTTTGAAATCATCTCTGCTTTTTTTGCAGGAGCAGACTTTGCCTGTGGGAAGCCGGGACATTAAACATTTCTCAGTCGGGTCTCAGCAGTATTTCATAGCTTCTAACCAGGTTAGGGGATTCTACCCTCCTCTATGTTATTGCATTTTACACTCATATATCAAGCATAGTTATTTAGTGCATAGGTGTCATTAAAAAAGTAATTACTTGTTAGTAAACTTCAGGTAATGCCACGTGATTAGTTCGTATTTGGACAAATAACTGTTGTTATTTTATGAAAAATTTTGAATGCAGTCCTATAGAAATGCACCAAAATGAATTTCGTGACTTGAACTTAAATAAATAAATGTGGCACTGTACACACATCATTAACATCCGTCGTCTCGTATGTGAACAGTGAGACTCCACCGATCTTTTATGACTTACGACCACTCAGATTTACCAAGTCAGTTTCTCGTTGCAGTTTTTAGGTGTGAATAGTAAAGTGTCTATTGTAGAGTATTCTTTTATGTTTTAACACTATATCTCTGGTGTTCTTCTTGAGCAATACAGATTCTATCAATTAAAAAGAAAAACAGTTATACTCTGCAAATATTTTGAACCGCTGTGTTATGTATTTACACACTCACTTTTAGATACTTACCTACTCATTTCTGGATACTTCACTCACTTTGAATTTACATACTCACTTTTAGATGATAAAGCAAATGAACTTATTAATCTCAAATTTAAGTACACAAATGCATCTTTTAAACCTTAAATCAATTGACCAAATCTCAATTCATATTCAAATAAACAAATGCAATTAATTGTTTGTTTTTACCAGTTAAATAACCAACTGTAACTGATTGCCGTGCTGTTACAGCTGTAAAGTTCTGTTCTTTCCGCGCAGGTGTTTGTGTGGACCGGAAGCTCTCTGTCCCTCCTTCATTCTCTGGAGCTGCAGAACATCACCGCTGTCTCACCTTTCACTCGGGCCAGCGGAAACGCACAGTACCTCGCCCTGTGCAGGAGCCGAGCTTCACCCGCCTGCCTAATCTACCAGTGGAGCAACAGGAGCTTCCAGAACCCCCAGCCACTGTCAGCCAGTGCAAATGGAGTCAAGCAGATAGAGTTCATTCACATGGGGGGAGATACATTCCTGCTAGCACTCACTGAAGGTAATTTATCATACCCAGTGGGACAACTGTGATACCGTTTTTAGTCATAATAAGCAAGATAGAGGAAGCAAGGTTTATGATTCCACCTGTTTTTTTGGGCCATTTCTTGTAAAAGGCCATATTGTATTTTGTCAAAAAGTCCTTTAATATCCAGTGTAGTGTGCATGCATTCAGATTTTGTAACATTGAATCAGGTTTTTTTTTTTTGCACAATGTTGTCGAGTCGCGTCTGGTATATACAAATATATA
>JBBMFX010000037.1:7210588-7238768 GCA_037832545.1 Rhabdalestes septentrionalis | reverse complement strand
TCTCTCTCTTTCTCTCTCTCTCTCTCTCTCTCTCTCTCTCTCTCTCTCTCTCTCTCTCTCTCTCTCTCTCTCTTTTTTTTTTTCATTTGAATCTCATTGCAATGCTCTGACCTTAGGAGTTATAACATTGCTTCTGTTTTGTTAAACTATTCAAATCTAAGAGTGTTTTTTCTAATCCAGTATGTCGGGTAATGATTGAAAGTTTGTATTGCACAGTTGCATCACCATTTCCCTTTGTGTTTTAGCAAAATAAACAATGAGTGAGAAATAATTTATATGGAAATACACCTGACTTTTATTGTTACCTCAATAACTCTGACTCCTAACAAGTTATGATGTCAGACACACAGAATATAATCATGCATGCAGAATATTATCATACACCCCAGGGTAGAACTGTACTTCATACACACTGAACAAGAATAACTCACACATGCAAAGACTTCGACAGTAGCTTATTTTGTTCTTTAGCTACATCCTGTTGAATTCTCTGTGAAATAAGGTCTCAACTCTTGGGCTCAAAGTCTCAAGGTTTTTAAAAATGCATGAGAAATATATAGCCATAAATCACTGAGCCTTATCCTGAGGGTTATGAGGGGCCATACCGCTGAAATGTCAGGGGAGAAATGCCTTGACATGTTGTGTAACAGAGAAGTGGGTATGCATTGGGTATTTGTGTATTTTTACAGTACAAGTGCCTACAGGTGACAAACAATGTGCATGTACCCTCAGGCACAGGTACAGAATGTCTCTCAGAGTTAAATTATGTACCTTGAATACGTGTTTGCCAGAAGCATTTGTACATTTACATAACTAATAAAATGAAATGATAACTTTAATGAATAAAAAGGATACTACATGTATAGAAGACCACCCAGTGATGGTTTTGTGCATTTTAGGGGTGCTTTAAGACAAGGCCTCCACCTGATGTTACCACTGTCCTCTGTCTGTTTCAGATTTGCTTTCTGGTGTCAGCATTCAGGGGCCGGATGTTCTCGCAAGACAGCTGTGCAACTCTGGGCCTCTTCTTCCACTACTTCCACCTCAGCCAATTCAGCTGGATGTTAGTACAGGTAGGAAAAGTATGAAAAAATCAGTCAAAACTCTCCTCTCCTCTTGCAAGGTGGCAAAGCATGACTAGAGGTATGTCAAATGTCATTATTGACATTTTGTTTAAGAGTGAACAAGAGATTTGTTTTCTTTTAATTATTCAAGTTCTGTAAACACTGCGTCATTTCTCTTATTTTGATGTATTGTCCTTTCCTTTAAAGAACAATAGTTTTATTTGTAAATTAGGAGAAATATTGTCTGCAGATCTTAAACACTAATGGAAAGACATTCTGTTCGATACTTGCACATATAAAACATATAAAAGCTAAAACCTGAGAAGCTGAACATTTTTGTACCTGTCTTTTATTCTTTTCCATAGCCTTATAACTTCCAATCTGTAATAGAAAGCATTTTTAAGTGCTACCCCAAGTTCACTTCTAATACTGGAGCTGTGAATCTAATGGATTTAACGAGTACTGTAAACTTGAACGAATTTTACCAACTGCATGCCCAAATTAGCATCTGCCTCAAAATGTGTGGAGTTTCAAATAGACGTGCTGAAGTTGTTTCTGATCCTGTTTGATTATCTGTTCATATATTTGTTATCTGTTCATATATGAAATATATTTACAGCCCAATGAGAGCAATGTGTGTCAAGCCAAACATCTCCAGCTAAACATTCGCCCTTTTTTGTAGTTTACATAATTGCCATTTACTGGCATCTATCAAAAGCAGTCTATTAAGACTAATCTGAGAGATAGACTTGGTTTTTGGGGATTTTATCTTTGAACCTTGCTTGTAAATCTGATTAACAAATCAGAATGATCAGAGTTTCATGGAAACACTGGCAGTCAAACAAATATCAAAGGCATCAGAGTTAAACTAGTAGTTTAGAAATTATTCTTGGCCCGGTAAACTCACTTCTCCATCCATACTCAGCTCAGATAGGCCACAGGTTGAAACAAAAATAGGCCCCATTCATCCCTGTCCTAATGGGAAAAAAACACGTGTTTTTACATAATCTCATGCAAGACTTGCTCCAGCTACGTGTAGTTCTGCTTGCATGGCTCTTTGCAAGGGAGGCGTTTTAACGTGCCCTGTGAGACCTTTCACAAATCCTCTGCCAACACTCATCCTTCAGCCCTTACTCTTCATTTTTCTAAACTAATCCCTTCCTTACTGCCCCTTAAAAATTCTAAAACCTGGTACGTATAGCCTTGGATGTAACCTCACCTTAAGAATCAAAGGTCAGCCTGTTCTTTCAGGTCTCCAGAAGCAACAGGATTTGGTGTACACATGCTCAATGGAAGTAAAAGAACATGCCTGTAATCCGGTAAAGGACACAGAAATTCAAACACTGGGAGCCTTGGTTGTTTTTCTCCTTTCCCTTTGAAAATGAATTGAGCCAAGTATTGTCCCAAGAGGTACACCCTAACCCAATGTAACCTCAAAATGAAAGGTTTTTCTCACTGAAGGGATAAACTGGGGTTTTTTTTCAATGACGTGTGAACTGGGGTCTTTGCTTGTTTATAAATGCGAAATAATCTCCCGTGGCGTTTCATGTTTTTAACAAATAAGCACTTAAATTTCACTCTGAAGTAGCGAAGAATGCTAATCTGCTACTTATTTTATAGGATTGTTTGAAGTTGTACCGCAAGGTGATTTAAGCTTATTTTGCATGCCATTTTGAAGGCCTGACGCAACCTGAGAGCTACATAATGAATAAGTCAGAATAATTCCAATTATCTGTGTGTGTATATGCTGAAGTGTGTCTCTGTGTGTGTTCAGAAGGACACATGGAACTAATTGTGCTCAGTTTGTAATGGGAAAGGTAAACGATGATTCAGACTGGAAAGTATTTGTGTCCTAAAACAAAATGTGTTGTGCATGTGCCTCTTTTCTCATAACCACAGCTAGCAAATCATATCAGAATTAATTACGGCCTTAGGCTAGATTTGTAAGTAATTAGAGCACCTATTTTTTATTCGTCTACATTTTTCTTTGCCTTACTCTTACTCTTTGTCTTACTTGTATTTTGTTCATTCATAACCCCCTCTACTCACATCCTCTCTTAGTAGGTTTATTTCATTGTTTGAAAAAGGGAACTGCACTCATGAAATATGAATATTGTCGCATAGATTGATTTTAAGGTGCTGGATAAGGAGCTGTATTATGACATCTTGTTGTATTTGTGTTGGAGTTAATTGGTTCAGCCTATTTTCTTAAAAAATGTGAATCAAGTTACCAGTAACTATAAAAACAGTATAAGATTAAACGAATAATGTCCTTCTAAACTGGATCAGAGTCAATTGTTTTAGAAACCCACTAAGTATTGGTGCCTTATTGCAGGGTTATATTTGGATGTCAGTAACAAATCTAAATGGAACGTTCATTCAGTGGCTATCCAGTAACTGTTTAAGTAGAAGCCTCGAGTCAGTCATAGTTGGAAGGCAGGGGAGTCCTGGCATGGCTCCAGCTGGATGAAAGGCTTAAGGAAACGCATCAAGTATTCCATAGGCACATCTCTCTCTCTCACTGAGCCAAAGTTAATTCAGACTTTCATGCTGTTACATAATAACTTGCTGCTACTTCATTTGCCTGAGTTTCATCCAAAGGCCAGTGCAGCAAAAAGGTGCTTCATCTGCTCCATAATCCATTTATGGAGCTATTACTGATGAGAGCTGATAAAAGTGTAAGCTCAGGGACTTTTAATGGAACTTACTATTTTTGTAGCATCCGTACTTTTGTAAGAACTTAACTACTTTAGGGGGCGACACTGTAAGACTCGTGGAGGTTGAGTTTCGAAACGTAGAAATAACAGTTACCCCAGTGATGCCACGCTAGAAAGCAATGCAAGACCTGTGGTAAACATCAACTACTCTGTAAACAAATATTTTTGAACAGTGTGGAGATTCCTAGTTCAGGCGGGGCCTGTTGAAACTGCTGGAATGTTTGGTTTGAATTTTTAACTTGGAGCAGGAGAGCGGGTAAGTCATTAAGCAAGGAAAAAGCCAAACCAAACAGGTCAGATGAAGCGCAATGATGAAAAAAACTGGCGTGTTTAAATGTGAAATATAAAACCTCAGATTAGTTTTAGTCCTGTGGTTGGACCCAGCAAAGAATTCCACAAGAGAAAATGTCATAATTTTAGTAATCAGGCAGTTAATACTTAAGTCAATGCTCAAACAAGTCTGAATGATGAGTTGAGGTGGTGTAAGAGGAAAATACACAAAAAATAAAAATATATATTTTTCTTTGTGAAGGCTTGATGAAATAAACTCTTGCATTCTCTCGTAACTTTAGTTCTTGTGCGTTGTCTTCAGGCTGTAAACTTCTGGCAGACTCTGGTGATGAATGACGAGCACACAGAGAGACGCTATCTGCTCTACTTCCTGCTGAGTTGGGGACTTCCTGCCCTGGTCATCATTATCCTCGTGATAGTGCTTCTTGGAGGTTACGGCTGGAACATTCATGATGTCTATGGACTAGTGCACGGAGAGCTGTGAGTTCCTATAGCTGCATGTGCACTGACATTACATAAATCGCTGCAAAGGGTTTGAAATGATTTATTGATACTTAATAGTAGTAACTGATTTATTTATGGTATATTTTTTAAACTCCATGTTCACAAAATTATCTTGCTTGAGCAAGATAACATTTGAAACTTTTTTTTTAACTGCTGACATATTGGCCTAAAGGTCGGTTACACAGCCAAAAAGTTTGACTGCTGACCTCACTAGAAGTTGATAAAGAGTGTAAGTTATTTCAATATTTCAAGCAAAGTACTTCCTTCAGTTTCATCTAGACTGCTAAACTGTTTGGTATTTATCATGTTAAATCATCACACACTCAAACCCCAGGCCTAGACACACCAGGCCAAGATATTTCAGCAAACAATTTAAAGCGGTTCATCTCGTTTAACATTCATTATAAATGCTAGATATCATCACATTGAATCAGGTCGCATTAATAAAAAATGAATGATAATCATTAATTCATCAATCCAACATTTGGAAAGCAACAGATTGTAAACTTAAGATATTCCTCTATTCCTGTTAATGCTGGGCTGAATGAAATAAAACACTTTCACTGATCGTATACTATATGGTAAGAGCAGTGACCTGTTCAAATCTGTCTGCTTGAGGGTTTATTTCACATCAATGTTACAGTTTTTAATTTATAATGTTCCAGAGTCCAATTTTCAATCCAGTAGTGTTTGTGTACCAAATTGTTGAAAGTATTAGGTTGTTACGAATAAAAATTTGGCTCGTTTAGTGTTTAATGCATGTTACATATTTGGCAGACACATGGTCGTTTCATCCAAGCACAAAGAAAATGTGTTTCTATTCCACTTTTTACATCAGTTGTATTTTAAACACTTCTTTAAAAGCAAGTGTCACAAAATAGACTTACAACAAAAAACTGATGAGCTTGTTCCTGTTTATTCACTGTAAAATACTATCATACAATTTAATAAGCTATTGTATTACATTATAAAATGTAATAAGACTTTTTGACGTGCATCTTTATTTATTAGGAACATTTTTGATAATCTGTGTAGTTTAGAGGGACAGTGTACATGCAAACTCCTCACATAGAGGTGTATAAACATCCATGCAGCTACCGCTTGCACGTACTTGCAACTTGAATACACACACACTGTGAGCACATACTGTTCTGTAATTACAGAGGACTCGTTCTAATCCTTAAATGGAAAGAATGGTCTCACCTACACCAACTGACTTACTTTTCTCTTATTCTTGTCTATGCCCCATTTACAGTACCCTTCCAAGGCTGGGTGAAGGTGGGGTGTGCGGTTTGTCAGGATTTAAGCGGGGCTATTCTTAGCTGTGCTGTAGTTATGAGGTCACAAACTGGTGACTGTGCATACATTCAGTTTCACAGTCTGCCCGCCCTCGGCTGATAGTCAAAAGCTTCAGTCTCTTCGCTGCGCCCTCCTTCTGAGTGGCGTTCCCTCCTCTACAGGGCGGGTACACTCCCGGTCGACTCAGGAAAGGTAAATATTCCTCTTCCAGAGAGACAAACAAGTGATGTCATCTCACCTCATCTGACATGGGCCTCTAGTTCCCGCCTCCTCGCAAGGAAACACATTTTAATACCTCAGGCTGGGTGTGCTGGCATGTCTTGGAGGAGTTTAATTGCAGAAATATGTATATTTTAATTGCTGTAACTTGTTTCTACCCACAAGGGGAAAAAAACAGGTGTGATACAATGTCTATAAGCTCCTGTTAACCTGTTCTTGTTTTTGGACGGCTGTGAACGTGATGCAGTCACTGACTATTACTGACTTTTACATCTATAAGTAGGCTCCCCAACACAGAGTAATATGAATATAAAACTTTAAGTGACCCCTGCTATGTAACATCCACATAGCCATGACAAATACATCTCACAGGAGATGTCATATGCTGTCATGGCTAATTATGTCCCTTAAAACAAGTGTTATATTTCCATTGCAGATGCTACAGATTATGAATCTAATTTTATGGTCATCATAGTATCTGTCATAATAATTAATGGAAAGGTAACATGACAGGGTCGTTTCATCTGTCAAGAAAACTGTTAAAAGCTTTTGACATCTGCCATGACATGTTATGAAGCAGGATTAAGTGATGTCATATATTTTATGTAGATAAAGAGCTTCGGACAGAGAGAACTAAACAGAGACAGAAAGAATGAGAGAGAGAGGAAGAGAAGGGAGACAGATGGAAAGAGGCAGAGAATGAAAGAAAGAAAGAGAGACAGAGAGATAAACAAGAGAGACAGAACTTGAAAGAGAGTGAGAGATGGAAAGAGAGACAGAGAAAGATAAGAGAGACAGTGCTGGAAAGAGAGAGAGAGAGAAATAGCCAGAGAAGGAAAGAGTGAGAAAGAGAGGAGAGCCAGAGAAAGGAAGAGAGAGAGAAAAGAGAGACAGATGGAAAGAGAGAGTGAGAAAGAGACAGAGAAAAAAGTGAAAAGTTAAACCTTTCTGGGAAGTTGTAACCTTTGAACTAGAGCCATATTTGCCCATATTGTTCAGCTGAAGGTTTGAAAGAAATTAAAAATGTATATATTTTTTTATCAGATACTTATAGGTTGCTGTTTTTAACAATACCTAATATATTGTACAAATATTGTGGATGATTTACATGATCAGAGAAAAAGCACACTACTACTTTATGCACTGCTCTGTCGAATTATTTTACTCTGGGTAGATAATCAATCACTAAAACTTTATTTGTCAATGAAAGGAAGTTTCATCAACAAGCATAGTTTGACATTCATTATATTAACCTGAAACAAACACCACACCATCTCGACCTCCGCCATTTCAAATTCTCCTCATGAGAGATAAAAGTCATCAGGAGATGTGCTACAAATCCTGAATTCTCAAACTGTTGTCTTATATTATATGGTCCTGTTTTATGGATGCGCCTCATTTGCCAGTGGTTTACAAAAGGCCCATGTGTTGGAGGACAGTTGAGGTGTGTTACGTATACTAATATGAGACAATAATATATTCTCCAAGACCCTCAGTACACTGGCAAAACCTGAGTATATTTTTGTAAGAATGGCCATCATTTTTCACAGATCTGAGCCAATTGCTATTGACAGTTCTCCTTTCTCAAATCAGCTCTTGAACAATCCCACATCACCGATGCCAAGTGTTTTGATATCAAACATGATGTGGACAGATCGCCCCGGGCCTAGGCCTGTCCCCTCACGTTTTTCTGACGACTGTGGAAAAATCTAATTCGGGATGCAGCACTCCTGGACCATGTGCGCAGCTTTAGCGGGACCTGGATATTTAGTCACATTGATTAGTTTCAGCCCTAATTAGGCGGCCCGCTCTGAAAGGCCCGTGGACCATTAGACCTCGCCGCTAATCCACTGACGAACCGACACCTGCTGGCAAAGCTGTGCGGCGAAGGACGCACCATATGGGGTTGCCATGGAAACCACTCACCTGCCATTATTCAGTTTCAAATGACCTTTTGAACAGTCAAGATTCGCTGAAACTTTATAAAGAGCAGCTTTCTTCACATTGATGACTTAACAGTAGCAGTCAGTCATTTTCCATAATGTGTAGTTGCATAAATGCTTAAAATTCATGTCTAAGCTACACATAGGTTGTGTTGCTCCTGTCTATACATTTACATACATTATCATGTTTTTTAAATGCCTCTGATAGGCATTTTTTGAACTTTGGAATTTAGGAAATTTTAACCATAATTCCTGCTCCCTTCATTTGTCAATATTTGTCCTCATTAATGCATTTTAGCCAATCAGATTTACAAAGTCATGCATGTTTGGTATCTCTATTGGATAGAAAGGCCAATATTGCTGACTGTTTGCTCCATTTGTGTTCTTTCAAAATTGTATGAAAATTTTGTATGAACATTTATTCCTAAATTTGAAAAACAGAAAAATTAGTGAAAACATTGGAGTTGCTCTTTCCAAACCCCTGACTGGTACTGTATATGTAAGCACTGACCCATCGCTATGGATAGACCTTGGCAGGCTCTGCTCATCCAGTTCTATTGCTAGGCCCAAACAATAGATGGGCATAAAAAGTTCTTATCTGAACTTTACATGTGTTATTTTTATTTTTATTTAAAAATAAAGCACTGCTTTTTTGATGGCAAAAAAAGTTTATTCTGACCAATAGCAGTTCGGCAGAAGTGTGAGCCGCATTATACAATGGATAACGATAAAGCCTGAGAATTTCAGATGTTGTGCGTAACTGCAAATAATACAAGTGGAGAGTATTTTGTTTACTTGCCCGGTGATTAACAGCGCTCAGGCCGCCTCCCACCACTCCCTGGGGCCGGTCATCGGGCTGGTCTGCGTCAGCTAGCTTTGTGTGACCTCTCTCTCTTTTCTTAATCTGTTCTCACTCGGTCCGTCTCTCCACCCTGTACTGTTAGTCAGCAGGCTACAGTTACAGCTCTGCCTCAGCGTCTCTCCGTCTGCCCCAACACAGGGCTAATATTACGGCGGAGTGGCACGAAGACGGGGCCGCCATGCGGGATGCATGACCTTCAGAGTGTAAAAAGAGAAACTTGTTTACTTCTCATAGTTTCGGGGCAAAAACATGAAAGTGTAATGCCGTTTTCATGCTTCTCCAGTTGCATTGGACTTTCCACTGCATATAGTGGGGCTATTGGGTGTCAGCTGCCTGTACAGAGATTCATTACAGAATGTAATACTTATAAACATGCGGACACTTTATTAGTCCTAGGATAAATTGCAAATAAATACAGAAGGACTGTTTAACAAAACAAAACAAGTTCCATATGGCAGCATTGACATCAGCTAATGTTAACACTGTTAATCTTGTACTGAAAACTGTAGAATTATAGTATTTTAGCATTGATATAATGGCTTATCTTCATTTCAGACAGCCTCTCCTTTCTACCTGATTTTCTTTCGTCCTGATTTCTGTCATTTCCAACCAGTAACTTTCTTTGCGGGTGTGTTGTCTCTGAAATGGTTCCTAATCTTAAAGTTTTATGTAATCATGAAAACTAGTACTATAATCATGGAAATTAGTAGAGTAGCAGATATGGTACAGCTTTAACCAGATGGGGGAGCATGTCCCACTGAAAACAATTTATCCAGCCAGCTCTAAACAAGTGGCAAAGCAGATTCTTTACTAGACAAGACTAAGATGAAGGCTGTTCTTCTGTGTGTGAATTTGACATGTGTTGCATGATACTGCGAGAATCATCCATAATGCAGCATAATATGTGAACCCACCTACCCAGCCCATGAGGCCATGAGCATACAACTGAATGAAAAAAACTGAAAGAAAGACATTCATCTGCACTGCCCTTTGTGTGTTTTGAATTCTGTAGGCACGCCATGCCTTCCATGCCTTCCCTGTAATGCGAGTTTGGGTGTTTTTGTCCACCTTGTTTGGTCGGCTGAGAAGAAGGTGCCCTGTGAACAGAGGGCACGTCCTTATTATTTGGACGTCCAGCACGTCAAAACAAAATCAGCCCACGACATTTTCCCATGGCAAAGCCCAGGAGGAGGCTCTCTGTAATTCCACGGTGGTGAAAAACAAGCGCAGATCGGGAGGAATTAAAAGGGGAGTATTGGGGGCTTGTCAGCCAGAGGTAGTAAGGGAGTGCTGCCGAGTCTGAGACTGAAATCCAGCTCTGAGTATCTGTGCCAGAATGAGTGTGAACTTCTGCGCTGACCTTGCAGGCCAAAATACTTGCCACAGATGTATACAGTACCATTTACACACACACAAACAAGGTCATGACAGGGGCAATAAGCACCTCTGACTGCAAGCACATGCCAGCGTTCCAGTGCGTGTATCATCTTTCTCTGTCTTATTAAACATAAAATATTTTGTCATTTTTTCCTAGGTGAAAATGATTACCTTATTGTATTTAATAATCTTGTTAAGGCTTTGTATCGTTATAAATAAGATTTTTGTTTGAATTAGCTGTTTTTAAATGAATATTTACAGTGTAACTAACATCATGATTATCTCTCTCTCTTTGTTTCTCTATCTGTCTCTTTCTCTCCTTTTCTTTCTCTCTAGGTGTTTCATCCCAAATGTATATGCAGCTCTTTGCACAGCTGCCTTTGTTCCTCTTATCTGTTTGGTGGGGGTACTAGTGGTCTTTGTTCATGCCTACCATGTCACACAACAGTGGAAGGCCTATGATGATGTGTACAGAGGTCGCACCAACAGCTCAGGTATGTGTGTATGTGTGTGTGTGTGTGTGTGTGTGTGTGTGTGTCTGTTTGTTTGTCTGCCTGCCTGTCTGTCTGTCTGAAGGTACATGTAACCATACCCCTGATTCAGCGGTTTGGCCAAGTGAAATCTGAAAGTTGATTGTGGGAAAGAAAAACTGAAAGTAAATTTGATAAAGGCTGTGCTTTCCAGGGGAATATTTCTTTCCCCTGTGCGATCATTAGGGCCCTTTGGTTTTACTTTTGCCAAGAAGTCTCTCTCTGCCCTTCAAGACAGAAACATATACAGGAAATACAGCTAAATGAAATTTCATGTTCTGTTGATTTTTAAACTTAAATAACTGCACATAATCTACAAAATGCTTTCCTGCACATATTATTGGACAACTACTGTTTATTTGGTGAATGCAACATTTTGGACAAACGTAAAATGTGATCTGTTTAAAAGGAATGGCATCTATACCACTATTTTACATTAATTATTTTGTTTAAATAAATAATAATTGTGCACTAAAACAGTGTACTTAAAAAAGCCAACCAAGCATGCAGTTAGACCAAGGTGTTCAAACTAGTACGTATGACTGTATATGTCTGTGGTATGGTGTGTTACATGTTACTATTTTGGGATGTCTTCTCTTGAATGTACATATACACCATGTACATGTACACCACTTGCGTTGCTCTTGCTTTGTGTGTTGTAAGACAACAGGATTTCACTTTTTTTTTCAATTATCCGGTTCCGAGCTCATACCTTGGAAAAACACTTTTTTCCTTTTTTTAAATGGAAGAGAATGGCATAATATTCAAAAACGTTCAAAGCTTATTGATATGATGCAAACATGGAAACAAAGCTACAAAATAGCTTGTTTTGAATTTATTGATTTTTTTATACACTTTATGGACAAAAGTATTGGAATGTGTGAATATTACACCACAGGAATAGAAAACCACTGGAATAGAAAAGGTTTTATCCCAAACTGTGTCCACAAAGTTGTAAGCATGGGGTTGTCCAAAATGTCTTGGTCTGCTGAAGCATTAGGATTCTCCTTCACTGGAAGGAAGGGGCCTTGCTCAAAGCCTGAAAAACAGGTGTCCAAATACTTTTGACCATAGTGTGTGTGTGTGTGTGTGTGTGTGTGTGTTTCTGCGTGTTTGTAGGTATATGTGTGTATTGCTGTATGTGTGTGGCCAGGGGGGCTACCACATTCTATGTTAGCTTCCATAGTCTTTTCAGGAGCATGCTTAAACCACACAGGGCTTAATCCTTTACCACTCTGCTATTTTAACAGTGGATTGTAATGCCAGCCCACCCTTCTACATACCTGTCACCCTCACAGTTTTGTACATAGTGTGCTGCCCTACATACATTTGCTTTGACTCATGAAGCAACAGAACTACCAGGGCTTGTTTGGAGTCTGAAATCATTATTTGATGATTAAAGGTTGCTAACAAGTTATGGATGCTCTCCCACTGATTCCCATTAGCCACTAATTACTTTGTTGCTCCACATTCAGTTTACATTATATATTCATTCAGTCTAATGCAACTATACCATTAATTATATAGGTAGTTACATTCACATTCTGGATATTTAGTTTTTTGTTTGTATGATTCAGGATTAATAATGTAAAGGTTTTTGTAGTGGAGACTCCAGTCCATAACTGTAATAACAGCAGTCTCCATCAGAGGCATGGAGCAGTGCTTGCCCTTGGTGGGGTGGGTTGGAAGAGTGGGAGCACACTTGGGTGGTCCACAGCCACCGAACCAGTCCAGGACAGGGGGGCAAGGAATCCCAAAAATGCCCAATCTTGTATGAAGACCCAGAATCCTAATGGTGATCGACCAAACAATGACTAGGTTATAATTCCTACATGCTGCTTGATCCATTGCTGTGTATATAGAGCACATCAGTGATTGCCACGTATACACTTCCAGTGTGTTAGCTGATACCACTGGGTGCACAGGTCATGCCACAGACAGACCGTAAAGAGCCAAACTTATGGTCAAGGGTGAAGGCGGTGCCTCCTTTTTTTATCTTTTTTTTAATCAGACTTTTAAACCGCCGCAATCCTCAGCCAGGACTATTCACCATGCACTATTGAAAACTGTTGAAAGAGCCATTCTTGGAGGAAACAGAAAAAGCGAATGACTTTAGACAGCCTTGCCCTTGGAGATGTTGATTATATTCCACAAGGTCACTTTCCTTCCCCGCAGCAGAAGTTCTGTACAGTTGGAAAGTCGCTGTCTAGCCTCTGGGAAAGGCCGTTGTTCCAGAAGTCCGTGGAAATGGTTGCTGAATTAGAGCCCTATTTAAAGATTTAATTTGCTCTCGCAGTTGTGCATTAGGACCTTGGGAGAAGTGGAGTGCTTTCACAATGTACTGCTTTTTTCCTGGAAGAGCTCTAGGCTAGCAGCTAATCCCCATCCTCCATTTGAGCTGTTTGTTTATGTGCCGTCCTATTGCTGCAATGCACGTAGTGTAAAGGTTATCAGACTGTCCGCTTGAGCCTTAAGCAAACAAAGACTTTTTTTGTTTGCTAACAGAGAAAGTTTGGTCACATGAAATGATGCAAGGCTGCCATCCTCCTGGCCCTTGTGTTCCTACCCTACACTACCAGTGTGGCAGAGGTCATATTGGTGAATTATTAGTAAACATACCATTTTTGTCCTATATTCTTAGCAGGTATCGATTTCCTGAGAGCAAATGTTTGAGACCATTTTTTTCACATTTTCTGCCTAGCTTTTGAAATAGCCCTGTGTCAATTTGTGGCTATTCGATATAGTAGTAAACACTGGGAAACATTCGACCCCAAAATCAGTCTGCAAAGACACAGGTTTTGTAAAAAACAACTAATTTACATATACATTGTTTACTCAGCCTGCCACAGATTAGCTCCACTCATTCATGTCAAAGATTTAAGGAGCTTTTCAGCCACTAAGTGCTTTTTGAAAGAGGCACAATATGGCCAATCAGAACAGAAATCACTTACTTGTAGTATTCTTAAGGTCACCAAAGCCAGTTTCTGGGGTCATTGTTTAATTCTGAAGAATGGAAGAGACTGCACCGTGGTCAGGGTACATAACCCACAGAAGCCTCATAAAAATAAGACAAATGTATATGTCCTTTGATAATTATATGTTAGATTTTGTGAAGTGCTATAATGGATAAAGAGAAGCATGTCTTTGTTTAAAGCTAGATTAGTTAGTCATAGCATGAGTGTTAAGTGATCAGTCTAAAATGTAATCTCATACACAATCAAGAACAATCCATAAATAATGCCCATAAGTGACTCAATTATTATAGCATATTGGCTATGATTTTGAACAGAATGTGGCCTTTTGTGATGTGAATCTCTCTGTTGAATAGTCTCCTGTTCTTGGTGGAGTTTATACTTGGCTACAATTCATTTGGCTGCAATTAGACATTGTCAGATGCCGGGTATGTGGTTTCACTTCCGCTTTTTGCTAGGTTGGTTTGCTTTGTGTGGTGTACTTTACTTTTTTCCATAGTTGCTTTATCAGGTTGTTCAGCAGTCATTATCCTACTTCAAGGTGAAGTGATTTGAATTGGTTGGTTGGATGTGAGCAGTTAAGTTGTACCTAAACAAACAGAAATCATTCTGCTGCAAGTTAAATCATCAATAAAGAGAAGTGATCCACTTCCACGGGCAGCCATTTTGCCCATGCCACTCCATATTTCACAGATAGGGTATGCTGCTTTGGATCGTGAGCCATCTCGTTTTAATCCACACAAATAACTCTGGCAAACCTTCTTCCACCTCCACCAGTGGAAGCAGGTGTTTAATCAGTTCAAATGGGGCACTAGTACGGGTCACTTCTCTTCAAATGCATCACTTAAGATAAGACATCTTTCTTTCTGTGCATGTGTTCTCTGAGCAAACTGCACATTCCCCCTCATGGCATGCAAGTTCTTTTGGGTGCAAAGTCTAGGTCTCTGATATTGCATGCAAAACAGTTGATGAAATCAAGCACATTGCTGGCATCTCCTGCGTTCTTGCAGCAAACCATCAAGCCCTCAGCTGATAAATAAGCAAGTACTGAAAGTCCTTGTCAATTGCTACCTGTTTGGATGCATACAGTCTGGGCACCGACATACCTTCTGACGTCAAAACAGATCAGATAGCTAACCGTACTTCTAACAAGCCATGACAGCATCCAAATCAGCACCAACCATCACAACCTTGGCCTTACCCATTCTGTTCCAAAGAGGCAATATCACGCTTATGTTTACAGACATCTCGAAATCTAGAAGAATAATGTAGTTGTGGTGCACTTTGTATTGCACCTTTTGAGCTTTTGATCGACTTGGCAGCTATTGATTTTGAAGACAGGCTTTTTATTGCTGTTAGTGAACTTTGAGCTCTTATCTGAATCTAACAATGCTATCGTTTACAAGTCTGTGGGGCAGAAAAGGAATGAAAGTGCTCACAAAAGCAAATGTGTGGTGTTTTCGCACATCCCTTTAGACTCTTTTTCTTGTTGTGAGAGGAAGTTCTGACATGAAAATTGCCCTCAGAGAGAAACTTGCTACAGTTGTTTCTATGGTGACATGGCACAAAATCCAAAAGCCTTGACAGTCCTAATTATCAAGACATTTTTACCCATCTAATAATCATGCAAGGTTAGAAATTCTTGGTTCTAGCAGAATAACACGATTCAGATTTCTACACAGATTCTTTTAGATTTTTGTTGCAATGTAGACATTTGGGGGGTTTTTTCCATCTGGCACTGAAAATGTCTTTGATTGCACAAGACACATTCACACCCAAAACTGTGGGTTGCTGTATTTTATGTGTTATCTCTTCTTGGGTGCTTCACAGGACCATCTGTTTCACATTACTCACCCTTTGTGTCTTTATAACCCCAGTAAATATTATATAATGCTGGTTCAGTGTGGTTCACCAATATCTGTGTATGGCAGTAGACTTACGATAAAGAAAATGGAAAGTCAACAACAAAGAACTCATTGACCGCTTCAATAAAGAACATTCTTGTAATGTACTACATGTTCCACAGACTCAGAAATGAGCATTGCCACGTCTAGCTGTAGGAAATAACAAATGGAAAAGCAGTATGTACCAAGAGAGGAAGTATATGAAATACTGGAGCCAAAAAAGGAAATTCAATTGCTTTGGTAAATTGCATCAGGACAGAATACCATCTAGCAGATTTCAGTCTTTCAGTCTTAAGTTGTCTTGCAAGTTATTCAGCGAGCAGTATTTTTTCAGGCATATCACTTGAACATCATGCACTTCTGATCCTGGACCTGCTGCAGGACTGGACTTTTGCAAGACATTTTTTTATCATGCTTCATGCTACTGCCACATGCTATTAGTTTTCCCCGGAGAGACAAGCAGGCCCTCTGAGGACATGGCGTGTGGAACGCCTGGGGTCAGATATTTGGCAAGGAGCCAAGAACACCCCACACACACACCCCCGGCCTCAAAGAGTGAGATGTCCAAATCCGTATACGCAACCGCACACAAGTTTGATCAAGTGTTCAGCGCGGGAAGAGGGGATTCTGCTTCCAGCCTAAACTTTATTTTGGAAGTCTGTCCAAACTTGTGAAATCTCTTGACTATTCTGTTGTATCGCTTACCAGCTTCTTCATTCTTCCAGTAAATCCTTTTATCTCCAAGCCAGGGACGCGTTTCTCCACCATCTCCCTCCATCCGTCCACTGGTACCCTGCAGTCTTTTTCCCATAACACTAGAGCGGGCAGCCAGGCGGATGTTAGCTCAGCAGGCCAGAGACAAAGCAGGACCTTTCTGAACCCCATGGCTGGCTGTTGGGACAGCTGCTTTGGCATATTAAACAGAAGCCACAGTGCTGTCTCACATTACATCTGTTGTTTTTGTCCGCAAAGACCCGCTGTGCTTATCTTCTCATGCTGAGGGGTCTTGTTCATTTCAGTAAACAATGGACACTTTCTCCTGCTGTCTTTTCCCCCTGAGATTCAGGCACACACTCTCATGAAACCATTATCAAAGCCCCTGTTGAAAACTGTGTGGAGAATCTTTTTCTTGTTTTTGACATATCAAAGCTTTTACTGTCACCTGTACCAAAATGACTGTATTTTCAAATCAGTGATTGAAGGATTTTGTTAACATAATGTAGCTGCCCATGACTTCTAGGTGTAAAACTGCATAAGTGGTAATATAAGGTATTCAGTAAAGTTATAGGGTCCTGGTCACCAAAGGCATCCGTATTGGCCCTGCAATGCAGCGTTATAATATTGATTCAGGACTTACGTATTATACAGAATTTGCGTATTTAAAGCTTAATACTATTAACTATGTTCTTCTTTATATGCACATTCTACATTCAGGATATCGGCAGCTAAATTTTTCTAACTTATCAAAGTCTGTGTCTGTCCCATCCTTGTTCTGTCCTGAATTTACCATATGATTCTGATTCTCACTTATGTTGAATAGTTATTTCTATTTATATCTTATGTGTTTCGATTTTGTTCACCTATTTGAGGAGATTTCAGATTGTGACCTGTTCTCTATTACTGAGTAACACCTATTGATATGACTGTTAGTTAGTTTTTTGGTTTAGTCATACATTCATTCATTCATTCATTCATTTTCTGTAATTGCTTAATCCTCACTAGAGTCACGGGTCCCTGGGGCCTATCCCGGGATCAACAGGCGTGAGACAGGGACTCAACCTGGGTGGGGCTCCAGCCCATTGCAGGCTTTTAGTTTATTTGTTTGGAGTTTTTGGGGTATTTATTCTAACAGAGTTGCCAGAGCTGACACAGTTTTAATAAATTACTTGGGGTATTTTGTTTATTTGTTTTTTATCTCAGCCTCTCGGTCATTACAGAGAAATGTGTCTTGCAGTTTATGTGTGGAAGGAAGTGAAGCTCCTCTAAAAGTATTCCTGCTGTCATGCTCTTATTCAAGACTGATACATTCCGTTCCAGTGTACCTCAGTACACAAGTCTTCTTTCATTCGCTCCTCTGGAAGCCCCCCCGAACGGTAGGAAGGGTTCATACTAAATTAGAGACTTTACATTGGCTCTTTCAAAAAGAAGTTTAAAGGTGGACGTGTTGCGTTTGCGCTTGGAGCCTCTTAAAGAAACATATCCTATCGAGGGGGAGCTGCTGGGTGTTCATACAAAGGGAGATTACTGCTCAGGGTTTGGGAACATACTGCTTCTGTGGAGGCCAGGCCCAGACCACAGGAAGGAATGTGCTTACAGTGATGGAAAGCAAGGGCAAACGGAAAGGGAGGGAGAGAGACTGAGAGAGTGTAGTATAAGTTCAGTTGAGAGGGAGATCATGGGAGGACGATGGAGAGAAAAGAAGAGGAATTCAAGATAATAGAGTGATAGATGAGAGAAAAAACTGAGGTGATAGTTCTTAAATGGTTTTTGCATTGTTATTCCTCCCTTTTATGACCAACGTCTTGTATGATTCTGAAAAAAAAACTTTTTTTGGTACTAGAACTGTATTAGACTGTACCTTAATGGAACAAGGTTTTATTCCATGTATAATATTCCATACTATTTCCAGGAAGTGTTCACACGAGGTAAGCTGGCATTTTCAAAAAATGTAGGAAAAATACAAAAAAGAAAAGTTAGCAAAGTTGATTCCCTGCCCGTACAGGAAGAGTACACCATACCAATAAGAGTCATTGGACAAGACTACAAATGCTACATTACTACAAAATAACAATGGCTGTTTCTCAGTCAGAACCTCAAGGAGTTGTGGCTGATCCCAAGTGGTTTTCCTTGTTTATAAATGGTGAGCCTTTGAATTTGAAGGACAAAGGTTAAAAGGATGAGAAGCAAGGAGAGTGAGAGAGAAGCGTCAGAGGAATGGAAGTAACACTTCGGTGAAAGCCCAGCGGGTCAGCTCTGGCCCTGCGCCCTCTGTTCTCTGATGGAGTGGAATGTGTGGCCTACTTTTCACATCCAAGTCCTTTGTAACATCCACAGTATTTGGCCTACATGCAGGCTCTTCAAGCGTCATAGACATTGACCTGCTGTTCAAAGCTCATGATTCAGCGAGTCACTGAAGTCAGCGTGTACCTTAGGCCCTGTAATGAAAAAAGCACATAAACCCATGCCAACCAAACCTAACAGATGTTAATGCTGGTGCATTAGCTCCAGCGCGGACGCTCTGAGATGGAGCTGTTACCGAAGCACGGACTGCCGTGTTCTCAAAATGCATAAGTGGTCCCTAATGGAAGCGTGTTATTGGACATGTCAGACTCCCCTCACATCTATTTGTTCCTGATGAAAGTCATTGCTAGTTGTGGTTGCTGTTTTGTGCGCATGTATGTACATTTGCACTGGGATTGGAGAGCAGACTAAAGTCTTTATTGCTCTTATTGAGTGCTCGGCATTGTGTAATTTGATTATGAGATGAATGCTAGAACAAGGCACCAGGTGTGTGAATGATTGATGTTTCTAATTTGAGATGCATTTTGAGTGCCCAATGAAACATCGCTGGATTAATTCAAATCATACGCATATTAATTTTCTTCAGAACCTTATGGTAGGCTATTTCTGCTTTAGGTGTTTCTTTTAAGAGCTTGTAATCTGTTGAATCTTCACTTGATTTATCTTTAACTCCCAACAGGCATTTACACGCTGTCTTCAAAGAACACCGAAAATGTCAGTTTGTTCAATCAGTGAGCAGATGCATTTTGTATTAGACTCACTTTGTATTAGCCACAGCTAACTAGTAACGTGTGCTCACTTTAGCAGCATTCAGTTCAAATTTTAATGTCTCTCCCAAAAGAAACGATTCTTATGGCAACAAAGTGCATTTAGCATGTTTTCAGAACATCTCTAATACAGCCTCTCATAACCGAATAAAGGTGTCGGAACGATTCCAGTTCAGAGATGGATCAGAGCGTATTTTAGGGACAACAGATCTGTAATTGTTTTGTGGGTTAAGAGCAGTTGGGATGTTTTTTAATGAAGGGAAAGATGTAATCAATGACTCACTGTTTTCCTGGCACTGTAGTAGCACTTCTCTGTTCCCTCATTAAATGAGCAAATAAAATTCCTTGTTCACAATAGGCCTGGAAGGTGAGGGCATGTAAATGAGTCGAGTCTGATAAAGCTCTGGCTCAACCTGTCTCCTCATTGCCTCCTTAATCAATAGTATTGGATGTATTAACCAGTGCACTTTGGTTATGAGGTAATGTGGGTGCAATGTGCAGTACTTGCTGATTGGTGTTTCAAGGTCAATATAGCTAAAAGTGTTGGTGTTAGGTATTTCTCAGAGTGGTACGTGAAGTGAGCCATGCGAAAACTTTTCACCGTATCTTTATCTGTAGAATGTCTTTCATCTTATCGTAATGTAGTAGCTGGGTCATCAGGTCAGTGTTTATGCGTACACAAGGTTACATAAAGAGGAGCTGTAGGATAACATACATTGTGAGAAACTGTGTTCAGTGTTAATACCTTCATTAGCACATATTATTAGAACCCACAACCTTCCACCAGTATCTTGACCATAATTACGTATGTTCTCAGATATGAATGAGGATGCTTGTGATAAAATTCAGTTGTAAATAAAGCAACAAACTGCTGTCAGGAGCCGTTAATGTAGCATCGTGTGCGACACGATGTAAACCCACCAGTGTCTAAGTAAAGGAATATTTACCATTTTGCCTGGAAACCCAGTCAGCACCACAAATATTCTACATCAGTGTAAGTAAAGTGGCCCCTTATAGTCACATGTAATCACACCACAGTGTAAAATTCTCTCTCGGCATTTAACTCATTCACCAAGTGAATCTAGGGGCTGCCATCAAAAAAGGGCAATGTGGACCTCACTCAAGGGTACCTCAGTGATGACACTAGCAGTCCTAGGATTCAAACCCACAACCACCAGCTGATTCAACCACCAGCTGCCCTTAATGCGGACAAATTTTAAAATATGCGAATGTGTAAAATATACACTCAGCCAAGAGTATGGAACGATCCACCACCGGTAGTTCTCACTAAAACCATTGCATGTCTTTGTATTTATTTTTCTGAGAGACTCTCCTCGTTTGTTTGATCATCCATGTGAAGGACACTCTTGTTCTAAGAGTTCTGGCCTTGTTCTAGCCCTGAGAAAAGGCTCCTAATTAAGAGACTCTTAATGAATACTCTTTCACTGCCAGCCATTTTGGGCATCCACCCCAAGTCAATAAACGTGTCTATTCATCCTCCATGCCAAAGTAGCTGTTAAAAAGGTTCTGTGTGTGTGTGTGTGTGTGTGTGTGTGTGCGTGTGCGTGTGTGTGCGTGTGTGTGCGCGCGTGTGTGCGTGTGTGTGTGAACTTTGGAAAAATTGACTCACCGGGGGTAAACCAGCCCAGTTCACCCCACGACTGGAAACAAGGCCCATGCCAACCTAACTGACTTTCATTGGCATCCGGACTGGCATTTAGTGGAGCTTGCAAACCACAGTCAGCACTTCTCACTCTTATTCACATCAAAAGGAAACAAGCTAACCATGACAAGTGTTAGAGGGTCACCCCTGTCATGTCAGACTGTCAAGTGTCAAATGTGTGTCTCTTTCTTGTTCGGGGCAAGCCTTTAATGCCATGTTGTCTTTTGTTCTCCAGAGGTTCCGATGGTGTTGTATCTCTTTGCCTTGGTGTCACTGGTGTGTCTGTGGGCTGGCCTCCACATGGCTTACAGATATCTCTGGATGCTCATTTTGCTTGTCATCTTCAATGTGTTTCTAGTAAGTATCTCCATCTTTATTATTACTTTATATTACATTTTCTTTCAGGATTTTTTCCAGCAAGTGTTCACTCCTTCGCATATATTATAAAATGCCATTTATGTAAAATTATCCATTGAAAATACTTATTGTCAACACTGTATATAATCTACATGATGTAACAAGGAAGCATTTAAAGGAATAGTTTGCTGAAATGTACACAGAAACGGAGAATCAGTCAAAATCAGCTGCACAATATAGACTTTCTTTAAATGATGCTTGATAATGCTACCAGATATTGCAGTGATGATACATCAGTCAATTATATTTATATTAGTATGTCTCTGAATGGTTTTATGGTGTTATGTGTAGTTCTCCTGCAGCCTCTACTTTAAGCAAATAGTAAACATGTAAAATTACTATTCAAAAATCATGAAATACTAAAAGCAATTTTGATTTTAAATCAGTTTTACTGAACTATTTTTGTGCTTTAAGTGCTTACTAAGTTAGTATTGGAAAAGAATTAGCATACAATCTGTGTGATAACATTAGAAAAACATGTTTTTCTGAAGCAGAGAGGTTTAATCACCTGCTCTATACTTTGAGATTGAGCCTTCCATCCAGAAGTATACCCTGCTCTAATATTAGCACTCCAATTCAAAATTCCAGCCAGTCTAATTATGACTCTGAGCGTGTGTAATATAATTTGATCCATTATGTCATCGTAGACCTCAGTGGTATGTTCACCTCGGACAATCAGAGTGCTGGGTCACGTTATTTCAAATGATAGACATTTAAAATTGGGGAATTTTTGTATAAATGGATTCTGATCATTTTGTCCTTACTTGAGTAAAATGATTTGTTCACAGCAGGAAATGAGAGATAGTATCACTTTTGTGTCCGCACTGTCGACCTTTTTATCTTTCCTTTGAATCCCCTTGTTTAAAACACTCAGCCCCCTTGAGAGGCTCTCCATAATGTGGCTAATCATAAAGATAGTAGCACAGATTCAGGGCGTTGACCACAATCCTCTTAAAGACACTTTACAACGCGTTAGAAACCATTCTTATGCTTGAGACCAAACCTCTTTTTTTGTGACTGTGGAAAAGCAAAGATAGTTAACGCGGGCCCTTGTAAGACCTAAGAATTCAAATGACTGAATATCCTTGCAACCTACGGTGTATTGATTTTCTGGTGTGCTTTTGCGTAATATTGATCTCTTAAGCCACTGCATGCTCACTTGAGCTTGCTCAGGGTGAGCTTTTGTATAATCCTTTGATGTCTAAATAAAAAGAGAAGGTCTTTTAAAAAATTGACTTTTAGCCTCACTCCCTATGTCTTTAAAGTAAGCGCCACAGGGAAAAGAGGCAGATAATTTGATTCTTTCAGTATTGATGAACTGATTGATTGCATCATTCATGATTATTTGGAGAAGGAGCATGTTGCTGGAGCATGCCAAGAACATCGGAACTTGTCTCTGCAGATTGTTTCATGCTTGTACAAATACACAATATGGACAAAGGTTTATCAGGGTTTGGGCGAGGCCCCTTACATCCAGTGAAAGGTAGTTTTAATACATTTTGGATATCGCCATGCTTCCAACACAGTTTGGGGAAGAACCTTTTCTATTCCAGGATGACTGTGCCCCAGTGCACAAAGCAAGCTCCATAAAGCTCCATAAAGCTCCATAAAGGAAGAACCTGACTGGCCTGCAGAGCCCTGACCTCAACCCTTTCCAAGACCTATGAGATGACCTGGAACTGGGAGTGTGAGCCAGGTCTTCTCATCCAACATCAGTGCCTGGGCTCATAAATGCTCTACAGAATGAATGGGCACAAATTCACAAAAAAAATCCAAAATTTATGGAAAGCCTTTCAAGAAGAAGGGAAGCTTTGAATGCAATACTTTTGTCTATATAATATACATTTATTCAAACGTGTGTCTGTTCTGTATTCGATGCAACAGAGGCCAACATTAGGTTGTTCTATACATGTTTTTTTGGTGTTTGGGAATGTTGGGAATGTTGCATTGACGTAGTTTGCAGTATTGTTCGATTTACTTTGCCTCACCACCTAGAAGTGTCACCCTGGTCAGAAATGACAGACCTATGTGAAGTGTGTTACACACCAGCATGCTGATTTGTAACATCTCTATGTGAAAAGAGTTTCTCTGGGTCTGCTGGGGCTTCTTCTGAGTTTGAGTAGATGGACCAATGGTCTGCAGTACTGTAGCCTTGAAAGGTTTGTTTGAAATATGCAGAGGAAGGTTGTACTTAGATCCAGGTTATGCTTAAACTTCTAAACCAATGCGATAACGACCACTGGAACTGCAGTGTCGCAGAAGGCCAGAATTAGTCAATTTTTTAAAACCTGGCCCATAAGTAGACAATTCATGTTCATGTTGAAGATTCACCAGCAAGTATTTCCTTAATTAAACCATTAACAAGGAAATTGTATTGCAGCTGCAATAAAATATTTAGAGGTATAGATTTCTTACCTACTTTATCTTTTAAAAGAAGTCAGCCAAAATACAACTTCCTCATTTCTCACGAATTTTGTTTCATGCTTTATCTTCTCTCACTCACATGCAGTTTAGCTAGAATAAGATATTCCTGTCAAAGTTACTGCCACCACTACTGATAAACTGTAAACAAACAAGCAATCTCACCTATAAATGTCTCATAGTGTCTGATTTAGTTCCTGTTAGTGATTGCTTTTACTAACAAACAAATATGCAGAATAAGCTGCAAGGCATCAATAAAAACACAAACACCATAGGAAGCAAGCTGATTTATTGGGTTAAATACCAGCTTAGAACTATGGGCTGCAAACATTATAAGGTTTATGAGAATCTAGCTAACAGCAGGTTTTTGGGGTGAAATCATACTGCAAAACAAGATCTGAATAAACCTAGATTGCATTTCTGCCCAAAAATGTGTAATGCGATTGTGCTGTTGCTATGGTAACTGCTACGGTCTTTCTGGGTTCTAGGTGGTTGCTAAGATGTAGCTCATGGAAGTCGAAGGGTGAAGGACGGTACATGATAATCTGCTGTTTATTTACTCTACTCTGAGGCAGTAAGCGTTTTTCTTCCGGATTTAACTTTATATCAAGCATATTATTAGCTCGAATCCCCACAATGTGCTCTGACAAGCCATGACCATATAATCTAGGAGATCACTTAGAGCACCTCACACACAAAGCATGTCCATGTACAGACCTGCACTGATGCAGTTTGGGTCTGGTCACTAATTAAAGCCCTGACATGAATAGTGTTAGACGAGTGACTTAACAGAGGCATGCGCCAGGTGTACTGAAATAGGTAAATAATGTTTAGGTGGGGTGCTAAGAAAGAGCTAATAGAATGCAGCTGATGCAACAGCACACAAAGCCTCAGACTACAGAGACTAAAGATTGTGTTGGTGCTTGGAGCAAACAGATAATGTAGATCGTTGATTTTTTTGTTCATAAAGAAGTTTTTATTCATAAAGGATTTTATAGGATTTTTTGTAACATTTGTTTTTCCAAGTCATCTCCCTTGCTGCTCTTTTGTAGCTGCTGGGATCTGTTTCCAGTAATGTTCCCCAAAGAAGCTATTTTTCTTGAGTCTGTTTTCCACATTTATCTTATTGTCTGTGTTGTTTCCCTGTCGCTTTGTTTGTTTAAGACTTATAATCTGTTATGTTAATAGGTAGGACTATAAGAAAGGGCAGTCAGGGAAGCTTTTATGAAGTTTTGTTCTTCGTTTTGTCTGTGCTTGTGTGTTATTAATGAATTACTGTTCCCACTGAAGCAAATGTCCACTTGTCCAGGCACTGCCCATTTTATTAAATGCACTAAAATTACTGCTCATTAGTAAACAATCTATGACCCAACGTCCATATATTATGTCAATTAAAGGTGGCCCTAATACGATATCAAGTATCTCTGTCGGCTCTGTCAGGCTGATTGTATATCAGAGGGAACAAAGAGTGAATTTGATCTGATCTTGTAACGAATTTAACCTGAAATCGCAGTCACTCACACTGTGGTTTCATCACCCTTATATGGATTGTAAAGTGTGCTGAGTAGTTTAAGCTTGATGGCTAACTTTTTATGCTCGTCTTAAGTGAAATACGTCTAATAAACATAAGAAGAAATATATCAGATTAACATTAACTAGTAATATAGGATTCAACATCTGAGTTTCTGACACAGAACTTCTGTTGACCAGATCTGATCTGGGTTGCAGACCATTCTCAGCACAACAGAGACACTGGTCGTAGTTTGGGTGAATCTGTAACATCATTGTTGCTGAGGTTTTTACATGTATCAGACTGACAGTGGTCCATAATTCAGACATATCAATCCAAGATCAAATGCTTTATAGCTAATAAAGATGCCAGTTTGTTTACTGTGTACAAATGACATTTCCTTTTTTGTAGAGTGCATACAGACCCCATTAAATTATCCTTGTTTTGTTATGTGTAAGATTTATAATTAAAATTGGATGAAATCCTTATTTTGTATGATCCGTCAATACACTATACTCCACAATGACAAAGCGAAAACAGGTGTTTTGAGTGTTTTGTTAATGTATTAAAAATACAAATGAAAATATACCATTTACAGCAGTATTCAGACCCTTCACTTAGTACTTGGTTGCAGCACCTTTGGCAGCATTGAAAGTTGGGGCAGCTGGTAACCTATTGGTTAGGGTGTTCGCCCTACTATCAGTACATTGTGGGTTTGATTCCCAAGACTTCTAGGCACCTCTGAGGTACCCTGATCAAGGTACAGTCCCTACACACTGCTCCCCAGGTGCTGTGATCCTGGCTGCCCCCTGTTTCACTTGGTGAATGGGTTAAATGCAGAGGAGGAATTTCGTGCTGTGGTGTGTTCACAAATGACAGAATTTTCACTCTCATTTTTGGGGGAATAAATAATTATGTAAATGGGATATTTATTTTTATTTTATTTTTTTATTGATTGACAAAAACACTGGAACCACCTGTTTTTGCTTTGTCATTGTGGGGAATTTTGTTATAGTGGAGTATTCACTGATTGTGGAGTCATAGATATAAACATTAGTTCAACTTCCGAAAACAAATGCACTGAAGACATATTCGACATATTCTTAACCAGATTGACTTCACTCATCTCTGTAACATGAGTTTAACTGTGTTAAAGATGTAGGTAAATGCTGCATAAGGAGTCTTGCCCAAGGATTCAAATTGACCCAGGAGGGCAATTAAGTTGCTGCATGAATGGCAGAAGTAATAGCAACTATTCAAGACCTATAAAGTACTGTAAGCCAGTGATAGGATCTGTAAATCAGCTGTTTTGCATTGCTGTGCTTATGTGTGTTTTGTGGCTATTATGAGGCTTACTAAGGAATATTATTTTTATTCCAAATGCATTTTGACTTCCACAGCAGTGGTCATTTGTATGAGCATCGACTTATAGAAATGTGGCATAGTCTAATAAAGGTCACAGTTGCAAATGATTTTGCCTCACGTTCTGTCGCACTCTACCCCCTCCAGCAGAATCTTACAGTATCTGTTCTCACCTTTCTCCACCCTGCAGTTTCTCCTCCCAGTCTATGATGGCTTGTGGCCAGTTATGTGTGACCAATGCGAAAATAATTGATTGCCATAGCACCATTTGTCTTGCGGGACTCTGTTTGTACCCTGCCAGTAAACGCCACAGCATAGTTTCATTACCATGAGAAAGTGAGGCTTTGAACAATGGAGCACACTCGTCCCCAATTTGATTTCCTCCCAACTTCCTGAATGAACTGGAGGCCTAAAAAAAGATTGGCCTTCATTGTGCTACTGCCTCTGTTTTTATTGCTATCAGACAAGGGCCAATAGCACATGACAGAGGCATCCTTCAGATGCTAGCGAGATACAGCAGAAAGGGGAAGAAGACATGTTTATCGGAAGTGTATGTGCAGTTTTACTTTCTTTTTCTCTTGTTCTATTACGTTAGTCGGTTTCTAAACAGGCTTGCAAGCTTGCATATGATACAGCAATTACGGGGGACCTCATGCATGCAATGCCATTGTTGTGTACTGTCATCATTTTTAATTTTATTTACTCCGTTTTAATGATTCAGATACATAAATTGCAAACACTATTTTAAAGTAGAAATCTGGCATGAGATGTCAGTCTATATATTAGTGCTTACGTACATCACAGGTTTATGGGACGTCCTGTTCTGAAACCAGGGGCATTAACAGCCTCCACTCTTCTGGGAAGGCCTTATAGAAATATGTCAGGCACTGTTGTCATTTTTGAGGAGAAACTACATCCTTGTATTAGAGTTACAAAAATGCATAATTTTACCAAAAATTTCACTGCTCGTTTTTTCGGTATACTGTCCTAAAACGTTTAACGAAATGAAGTTGTTTCAGGGAAAAAGAAACACATTCAGCAGAACATCAGTCTGATGGTAGATTGTTAGTGGCGAAAGCCTTGAGAACACATTAAGCCAGACTTTTCCAAGGATACTGTAAAGCATACAGCAGACAAATCTAAAAGTCTGAGGCTGTTTTTCTTTCAGTGACTTTATCTTCATTGATGCAGTCTGCGAACAAAGTTTGGATTCAAACCTTCAAAGTCTGCAGAGTAACTGCTCAAATGATCTCAATTTGAAACCCACCAGCCATCTGGTGACAGGGCAAAGACAGGGCAAAAATGTCCTGGAATGGTTTGTTTAAAATAAATGCCAC
>JBBMFX010000037.1:7195873-7210488 GCA_037832545.1 Rhabdalestes septentrionalis | reverse complement strand
TGGTTTGTTTAAAATAAATGCCACTTGGGGGGACATTTTGTTGACCGCTGCTGGTGGCCTAGTGTTTTGGGAGTTGCCTCTGCGATCTGAAGGCCGTGTGATCGAATACCAGGAATGCTAAAGGCACCACTGAGGTACTGTTCCCCACACTGCTCATTGGTGCAGCGTTTTTGGCTGCCCACTGCCTCACTTGATGAATGGGTTAAATTCAGAGAAGAATTTCATGCTGTTCACACCGTGGTGTGTTCACGAATGACAAATGGACACTTTACACATGGAATTCAATACATTTTTAAATATGTCACCAATGTACATTATTCTATTTATATGGATGGGCTCTCTCATCCTCCCGCTCTGTGTCCATTTTTGCGCTCTCTGACACCTTGGCTGAAAACAGCTGCCACTCCTGAATGGAGAACAGTTACATAACTGACAGAGGTTAATTGAGTGTGTGGTGATGGCCTCCGGCCATTTGGATGCTAATCTCCTGGAGGGGGAGCTTTTAGAGCTCTCTGCTTGCAGTATCACTCGCCGTATCACTCGCCGTTCACTGGAAGTTGCCGGCCACCTATGGTTCAATAAAAGGAGAGAACTTTATATCTGTGCGCAGATCTTCCCTCTGTTACCTAATGCCTCATTTCCAAGCCCGCACTCACTTGGTATATTTTGAGCTTTCATCACTTGTTAATGGAGATGGAGAGGATAATGGCACCTGGGGGGTGTTGGGTTCAAGCTGTGCGACTGAGGCAGATGTGTTTGTGTGCGGCTGACTAGAACTATGGCTGAACTGCATCAGCTGAATTTAGCCCAGAGAAATCTGTTCAGAGTCACAGCAGCTGGAACCAAAAGAGTTTCTATCTGGGCAGATTAGACCAAATGATACCTTTGAAAACAGCTAATTCACCACAACACCATTAGTTAGAGTTTGGTGAAGAAAAAATAGGTTAAAAGGTTTAAGGTCACTTCTTGGGTGATGTATAATAAAGTCAAGGAAAACTTATGTTCCACTGTTTCTCTAATTCAGTTTTTTTACTTACAGCACATTCTCTCCAAAGCCTGAGACTAATTCTAACGTGAGCTCTGTGTTCAGGGAAAATTTGAATCCAGGTCCCACTTGTTTACAGTATTTTTTAGTAATTGTGGTAGCTGAAAGCTTTTGGGGATCTAGGACTGTGAAATTTGGAATAGATCTTGTGTGACAACTTGATGGCTGCATTTATATTATATACATCTTCCATTATGGTACTTAGATCACAGAGTTCTAAATAAAGGCTATAAAACTCCCCTTTATTCCCCCATCTGTCTCTATAACGTGCTCAGTGTTTGTGGTGAGATGTTTGGTAGTAGTGAGGTATTTTGCACCTGAGTGAGCTGAGTGATTCTCAGTTTGGTGCCGCTGTCTAAAATGATGTGTTACTGCACAAGCCATGGCCTTACTGACGATTACATCATACTGATGGGAGTGACGTCATGTTCTCCCATGTGAGGTTTTTGTGACTGTGTGAAATGTTGGAGGCACTAGTCAGTGCTCAGCTTCTTGAGAGTTCTAAATACACCTTAAGACATATTACTCTATGTTAGACTATATATTTTATATTATAGTGCTAACCCCTTGCATGCTTGAGCCAGCCAACTATTTTCATTAGTTAATTTCAATTGTGTTTTTTTCATTAGTTCCATAATGGACTGAAATCTTGTCACATGTAGAGCAGTGTCCTTACAAGCACCCGTCAAGCTATTAACGTTCAGTCATCAAGATTAATTGCAGTTTGTTTTAAACCCTAATCTGTGCTCTTGTGTCCACAGGGCCTGTATGTGTTTGCAGTTTACTTCATCATGCATAACCAGCTGTGCTGGCCGGCCAAGGCAAGTTACACAGTGGAGATGAACGGTCACAGCTCTCCTGACGGCGTCTTCCAGAGCACTGGGGCCGCCACCGTCGGAGGAGGAGAAATCAGCAAGTCCACTCAAAACCTCATCAGTGCTATGGAGGAGGTGGGGCTTGTTGTTCAGTTACTGCTATAATCGTCATTGCACGTTGACGGATATGTTGGTTAGCTGATAAAATCAGGCAATATTGCACTTATAGGAGTTTAATCGTATCAACATTCATGTTGGAAATAAAACACCAATTATTTTTACCTTGTTTGGCTTGAGAATTTAAGAGACACATTCTTCAAATTAAGAGTGACAGTTTTAGTACCTACATGAATGAATTGGTATTCCCCCGAAGAAAAATAAAATTGGTTACTTTCCAAGAGCACCCGTGAGTTGTGAAAAACCATTAATTTATGATATGGGGGGGAAAAAAAAGCTTAAAAATGCCAATTTTTGTAGTCTAAATGCTAAAAATGCCCCCAAATTTCATTTTAAACTCAGCGTAATACATACCCTTAAACAAATGTGAAGGTAAACCCATAATCATACTAGACAGTGTACACTGAACTGCTGTCGCCTGCAGTGCCCCATATAGTACACACTTTTAATTGTTTGAAAACATAGTTATTATTTTTTTCCTACCTGAGGTTTTCCTTACCTGAGTAGTGGTAACTAGAGATCCGGTATGAAGTTATTCAAATTAGGTACGCTTTTGTTCCGTGAAGACTGAAAATGGACGTGTATTTTACTGTTTATCCCGCATGTGTGTACTTGCATATCCCTTATGTCAACCCCTGCAAATTAATCTCATCCTATATGGCTCCTTAAATCATATCATGACAAAACAAGTCCTCTTAACAGTTCCCTATTCGCATGTCTGTCTAAGGAATTATTTTTGTAGACATCTTTTTTAGAGATCTTTAACCATTTAGTCCTTAGTGATGCCACACCCTGGCTTTCTCTGTTAGGACTTACAGAATATATAGTGCCTTTTGTTTGTGCTTTTGGATGGCATGCATACCTCAAGATCTAGACTTGTGGAGCATCTCTTGGCTTGTTCGCACAACACTTTGTTTGCTCTGTGAACAATGAGTGAGCTCGCTCTCACACACACACACACACAGACACACAAACGCACACTCACGGTTATGTAATTGGTGATGACTCCAGGAGCCTTTTGTGTAAACTGTGTAAGCCAGACAAAGTTTTTGTATAGGTGAACATTTTCCAAACTTTTTAAATAAATAAAACCATTTCAAAAGCAAATAACTATTTTTAATATAGTCAAAGTCTTGCACCATTTAATAGGTTTCAAATCTATGCACTCTTGAAAGGATTTAAATGCGTTAATTATAGCCCCAATAAAGACGAAAAGTCATACTTTGCGACCAAATCAGTCAGACTTCCACCCAATCAGCTTCAAAATCTTGATTATTAATGTAAAGTAATTTTGATTATTTAAAGCAAGGGGAAGCAAGCACAGTCCTAGTCCTGACCTAACTCATGATCTCCACATTTTTTGGTTTTCCCCCACGCCACACCTGACCTAACCCACGAGGGGCTTTAGTTACTGAGTTAAATCAGCTGTGCTGGATAAGGCAAAGAAAAAAATGTGGGTTTTTCTCTGTGGAGTCACCAGGGTTGTGACTGGAAACTGCTGGTTTAAAGCAAAATACTGGATCACTCATCAGACATCTGCACATTTTGTTTGTGTCTTATCTATGATGTTCAGGATTCCACAATTGTTTTGGTAATGTAACAGCCTTAAAACACATTTAGCTACCCAGGGGACAAATGGAGAACCTCCGTGGTCTTTAGGACATGCTCTGTTATACTGAAAGGGCAGGTTTAATTTGATCGGGCCTTCTGCTGGCATAACAGTAATCCTGTTTAATTCATGACATCACAAACTTTTTAAATTTAGTACTCCTGGATATCTCATACAGCCTAGAGAGAAGGTAAGGCAAGGGCAGTAGAGAGAACCAGAAAATGTGATCGAGAGAATAGGGAGGGGGGCCAGCTGTCTGTTTGGGTGAGGTGAATGGCTGGAACAAATCTGACAGTGCCTGGTGGTCCCTAATTCACCTAGCCTGGGACTCTCTGTCCCATTTTCAATGGGTCACTCTACCATATCCTGGTGCTGGGACTGGAGAAGCTGGATAGATTTAGCTTCCTTTCCCATGGGAACTTCAACTGTGCCACTCCTTTACACTCCCTGGCAAGAGGAAATTAAGTCAGGGCAATAAGGAAACAGAGAGAACAAATGCTTCCCTGATATTATTGCACTAATGATTTATGAATCATTTTTGTTATTTGATGTGTAGTTATCATTCATAAAGTATGAACTATGGACCAGTTTTACAGACCCTGATTAAGCCTAGATGACTAGACTCAAATTAATTTAAGCCAAAAGTCTCTTACTGGGGAAGTGTGCTGTGTTAAATTTTAAAATATTAAGCATTTGTGAGGTCTAGTCAGGCATTCATTAGTCCAGAGGGTCCTCTCCAGATATCCACCCCAGAGTTTCCCACAGCCCCATAATGAACAGATCAGGATCACCTGAGTTCTAGGCCTAGGAGTACCTATAGACCTGAGAGACGTTCTTTCAGTGCGGGGTATGCTAAGCCCTGTCTTGTTACTGAGCATTTCCTGTTTTCTTGTATGCATTGCCTTCTCGTGACCTTTTCCTGGATTTTTGGATTGCTCTTTTGCTGTGTGGGCTTGTTTTTGACCGATTCGGAGAGGATTTACTTGTTGTGGACTTCTGCTGTGCGTTTTGGCCTTTGCCTCTTGCATTTTGTCTTGGAATAAATCTACTGTGTTTTCTGCATTTGGGTCCATATCAGCATTCATTTATATGATTATCTTTAGTACCAGTGTTGTAGAGATTTCTCAGTAATTATCAAATCATCTACGGGTCCAGCATACTAAAATCCTTTTTCTGCCTCTGAAATGTTTTATGCCTACATCCTGAGCTGTTTAGTGTTTCTTTTGCTAAATTGTTTGTCTGATGAAGAGACCATGTGTGTTGCAAGCTACTGGGTGGGGGAAGAGAGACATTTTTTTTCTTCTTGATATTGTGAAATTGGATTCTGATAAAAAGGAAAGTATGGTCATCAGTGTAAAATAGAGTGATATGAGGTGAGGGATGAAAGGAAGATGGTTTAAGTAACTGGCTGGGTCAGTCGTTTGATGTATCAGGCGATAGTGTGACAGTTTATTGAGAGTGTCAGATTGAATAGACCATACCTGCTCTCTCTGTGTGCATAGTTCAGAGGGGGGGGATTAAATTAAATTGCATATTAATAGGCCATGGATGATTTCCGTTTAATACTGCTTAAACTTAGTCTGCCTTGCAGCCATCAGTAATAATAATACAGGTCTTTACAGTATGTAGATAAATGCATACAAGGCCTCTATTTAGCAAACAGCCACTGATCTCCATTATCACTCATTTTGTCTTCCTATTTATTTTTCTTCAGTCATTTCCAGATATCTTAATTTAAATTTTTATTTCATGGGTTCGTCTTCAGTCTCCAAGGCTGCCTCAGTCTGTCTGGGCCCCATTTATTCATTACAATCATATCAAAGAAACGTTTGCTCAGTCAGTTATCAGCAATTCCCAGCTGAATCAACGTGCAGCCGTTTGGTATATAATGATCCCCAAAGCAATGGGAGCAGACTTCAGAGCATAGGACTCACTGGATCATTCAAAGTCAGCCATTGAACACTTTCAACCCCCCAAACCCCATTTTACCCTTTAGCCAACCATGACAACATAATCTTACAATGACCCCTACATGAACCACACATATAACCACACAGATAGGGCCTCAGTAATAAAGCCTCAAGCGCAACTCTTATCTTGGGCTCCCTAACACACCCCTATGAGGGCACAAAGGGACATAGAGAGGATTTAACATTGAACCTTGAATTATTTTACTCAATAATCCAACTAGTAACTAATTACAAGTAAAAATTTAATGGATTTGGATTTTGAACTTCTGTTGACCAGATTTTGAATTATCAGTATTTTCCATCCAAATTGGTGCTGGTGTGATTCTATTAGTAGGAATATTTTGGGTCTTGGGTTATGTGTCTCATTTCAAATGATTTTCGTTAAAAACTATTAAATATTCCTTTTGTGTCATTAGACATTTTTTAAATAAATACACTCCGATAAACTCAAAAACGTTGCTTGTTTTGAAGTATATTTATTTACTGTCCTCACATCTGTATTTGCCTTCATGTGCGTGTTTTTTAGATCTCAGCCGACTGGGAGCGAACGTCTCTGAGGCCGAGCAGTCAGCCCAGCAGTGTGTTCAAACAGGCTGCTGAGGACACCACCTATCCTTCAGATGGCAGCTTCATTAACACGAATCTAGTCCAAGACGAGGAATCACAGGAGTTTGATGACCTCATATTTGCCTTAAAGACCGGTAAGACTCTCTTAAGTGTCCTTGAGCACTGGAAAGGCGCTAGATAAATAAAAACTCTAGTTTACAGAGTTACACTTTCTTTCAGAGCTTAATGGTCAGTAGTCCATATGTATTATATGACCCCAACTTGGGGCTGGTATGGAAAATACAGTTATTCTTAAACTTATTCCGACATTTATTGAATTGCAGGCGGTTTGAACCCAAGATATTTCCTGTCTTGTGTGGTCAATGTCATTTCATTTGTTAATATACATCCATTCCTATATTTCAGGCCTGCAATACATTAAAAAAAATCTATTTCAGGCTAGTAGTGGGCTAGTAGTGAGATTTAAGTAATAAATAATGGTGTGATTTACACAGGTGATAATAACAGGTGATTGTAGGCATGGTTGGTGCGATAGCATTATCCGCAAAAGGTGTGGGGAAGCAAACAGGAGCGGTGGATCTCCAGTTGGTCAACAAATATAGGAGAAATGTTTTTAAATGTTTAAAAACACCAGAAGGGTGCGGCATATTTCCAGCTCTGCATAATATAATTAATGGGTTCAAGGAATCTGGAGGAATTTCAGTGCAAGCTCAACAGCTGTGATCTACGATCCCTCTGATGGCACTGCATCAAGAACAGTCATTCATCAATAGCTAATATAACCACAAGGGCAAGGGATTACTTTGGCAAACCTTTGTCAAGCACAGTGCAGGGTTACATTCACAACCCACTTAAAACTTTACTGTGCATGAATCATCACACAGTAGAAATGTGAATTGTGATCAGACAAATCAGTATTCCGGATCTTTTGTGGACCCTCCATACTGTTATCAGCAGCAAGTCCACCAGCCAGGGTCTGCCAGGGTCAGGGGTTCTGTCCGTATTCTTGGCAAATGGTTCAGTGATGGCAGCATTAAAGCAGAAAATAGTGCATTAAAATTTTAGAGAAACCAGCTGCCTTTGAGAGGACATCTTTTCAGGGCTTGTCCATGCATTTTTCAACAAGAAAATACTGGCTGTGGCAGAAGAGGGTACTGGACCGTCTGCCTGCAGTCGTGACGTGTGGAGAATTTTGAAATGGAAAATGCAACAAGGGTGACTCCATATTTTTGCAAACCTTAAAATGTTTGCAGGAAGAGTGGAACACCTAAAACGCTTCATCACTTAGTAAAGCAAGGTAAAGTAAAGTGGCCTCTTGTAGTCGTGTGAGAACACAGTACAGCACAGCACACAGTGTGAATTTTTTCTCTGCATTTAACCCATTCACTAAGTGAAGCAGTGGGCAGCCACCAATGAGGGGCGCCCAAAGAGCAGTGTGTGGGGACGGGGCACTCTGCTCTGGGTGAACTAGACCATCAGCTGCAAACTCTCTAATCACCAGCATGTTGTACTAAGTATGATATTGCATGTGACAAATAAAATCTGAATCTGCCAAAATATTTTTCAATATTTTGCAGTGAAAAAGTTTTTGGGTTTTTTTTTAATTTGCTTTTTTCAAGTCCCAAATTTTCTCAGAGGTGAATAGACTTGTATTCATATCTGGTCATCATCACAGAAAATGCAGGTGCTGGGGGTGCAGTAACTGGTTCTCCAAATCAAGTATTTTAGCACCCCTGTGAAATTCAGTCCTGTAGACATGTCTCAGACAAAACCAAACTTTGTATCTGTAAAGCAAGGCATTTTTAACTTAGAAAATATGATAAGATATTTTCAGTGTATGGAAATATATATTTTCAGTGTATGGAAATATATATTTTCAGTGTATGGAAATATATATTTTCAGTGTAATTTCAAACCTTTCTATTGGTCTATTCATTATGAAGTGTCAAGATGAGTAAGATGTATCTGGTTATTCTGTACTGATTATACAACACCTATGTATTATATAATGTTTAGTGACTTATACTAAAAGGCAAAAATATTTACACCGCCTTTGCTCTGTATTAGATCATCTTACACTTTTGCATTATTTTTTCGTACTTTATTTTGTGAAAGAGCTGTGTTGCATGAATCTATCCAAATAAGTTTTTTTCTTGTTGGGCCTACAGTGCTTTTTTTGTTATTTTTAATGTATACAATTTATTAAACCACTATCGACTTTACATTTTCTCACTATAAAATCATCATAGGGCCCTGCTATCAATGTTTGGAGCCATTTATCAATGAGATGGAGCCATTTATGTATGACAGTGCATCACTGTGATCTAATAAACCTTGAAGTAACCGTACCACGCTGAGCAGTAAAGGAAGTTTCAGATTGAAAAGGCTGAACTTTGAATGAAATGGAAATGCTCCTTTTTTTGTACACTTGAACTTTCACCAGTTTATGGGGATATATACCCTCTCAGTGATATCATTTAATGTCCCATTTAAAAAGGACAGTCTGCAGTATACTTAAGCATTTTTGTAAAAGTGTTTTAGTAAATATAAGTACAGATACTTGGCCCCAGAATTCTAGGCAGGCAACAGACTGAGTAGCTTGGAAGGACATAAGCTTTAAACATTTAAACAAAAAGTGGTGTATTTGTTTAATTGCATACACACAGCTTGTATAATCTCCATAAAAACCTTGCCAATAAAATGAGGCGCTGTGGAACCGCAGCACACAAGTCTAACATCTCCCTGCCCAAAACCAAGTGTCGGCTAAAATGGTATTAAATCTCTTCTGAATTGGTCTGTGGAGCAGTGGAACCGTTTTCTCTGGAGTGTTGAACCACCATCAAATACTTTTGGGTGACCACATTTATTAGTAAACTCTCTCTTAAATGTCCTTGATGTTCGAAGAAACATTGGGTGATGATGTTCCCACAAACTTCCTACAAGAAATGGAGTGATTACTTCTCTCATGAAGTTTGATTTCACTGTCAATTTCTGTAATGTCAGCGGATAATCTGGACACAGTAGGACTTCTGTCCGGAGCCTGAAGGCCTAACCAACTGGAGAGGTCACCTATCTATATGAACCTAGAACAGTAGAAAAGAAGTAATTAGATCATTTTCCACTAGACCATTTAACAATTTAATCCTACTGTTTCTAACTATAACTCAATAATGAAAATTTACAGACACGTATTTTCTTTTCTGAAAAGCCTTAAGGGTCAGCTAACGTTGGTGTAATATATTTAACTGATTTGGGAATTATGTTCACATTTGAATCTAGTGGATTAAATGCATCAGATTTCTCATAGTAGATAAATAATATACTGTAGGACAACTATAGGTGACACAACTTTATGGCGTTTTCTGTCTGTATTTACTTCTTACTATCTCTCAAGCACGTATTTGCTGATAAGGAGCATGTTATCAGAACTGATTAAGTCATTTTGTCATTAGTAAGAGGTTTTCTTGCAGAATAGAGTTCTCTATTAGGAGTTATGCAATCTCTGGCCCAACAGCCATGCCAGCAGCTCCAGCCCTATCAGCCCGGAGGATGAAATATTAAAACATTAGTTCAGGGCAGTTCGGCATTAATTTTTATGAGGAGAAGTTCATACTGAACATGTTTGGTAAGACCGTACCCTGCTACATAACACCGATGTCATATGCCATGAGTATTATAATTATTAGTAGAATATTGTCATGTCGTCTTTACTGTTTCCGATACTATTTCAGATCCTGTATTTACATATATTGTACATGTCAGTGTTAAATTACAGGATTAAAGTAAAAGTGTTCCCACACATTCTCATTACAGTGGCAGTTATCTATCAAATGTAGTGTAATCTTAAAGTTCTCCCTATGCATGTAATAAATACAAGGACGAGAATAATGACCAACAGCACTATATCATAAAACACATTTTCCCACCGCAGTTCAATTTAGCTTCCGTCGACCCTCATCTTAAACAAAACAGAGGGTTTGTCATTTGTATGTTTAGTTTGGATTACAGTAGATTGTATTTTTGATTTGGATGTGTAAATGCTGTTATTGACAATTGTTGAAGCCAATGTTCTAAGACAAGTTTGGAGTGGCAAAACCACAACAGTGTCACTTTCTGTATCAAAGTACTTCTACACATGACTTGCCATATTTCTCTTTATCGTCTTGTGATGCAACATAAAAAAGACCAAAGTAGTCATTTCAGTAGTACTCGCTCTTGACTATTTAATTATTCGTGCTCAATCCTGTATGATGTCACGGTACAATTAAATAAGTAATAACCTTTCCATCATCACTCTTGAATGAACTGAAATATCTCAATGTAAAGGAATACACTAACTTTCCTTTACAATGCGTAAAGATGATAATGAATGGACCAATTGAAATGCTTCAAACTGACTCAGGCATGTATATATTCATAAAGATTTAGTATAAGACTATTAGAAGAAAAGTTACCATTTGGGATATACAAGGTTTTGTTCCAGCATCGTTGCTAAACTCCTCAAGTTAATAAAACTGAGAACACAATGAGGCACTTTTATTTATTTTTGGCAATGCTCTGTGAAGCTTGTTGTCATTGCGTAAAATACAGAAAGAATACATTTGTGGGGGGAGTATTGATAAAAAGATATCACTGATGAAAGTCAATGTCAATATGTTAAATATATGCCAAAAGGCCTTAAAATGATTCATTGATATCTTTCTCATGTTGTGCCTCACAGGTTCTGGCCTTAACATGAGTGACAACGAGTCGATCCCCGGCAGTCACGATGGTGGGAGTGTGGCGAACTCTCAGATCGTGGAGCTGCGGCGGATTCCCATCGCGGACACACACCTGTAACCTCGCTGATTTTGTACTGAATGCGTTCAAAAAAACAAACAAATCAACCAACAGTATTTTGTACCTGTACCACCTTTGCACTAAATTTGAACAGTTCCTTTTCTTAGTTTTTGAGCTGTGTTTTTATACCTGGAATTTGTTGATATTTCTGACCCTTTTATAAATATATATATAAATATTATATATATTTGTGAATATACAGTGTAATTGTCACCACATTAGTTTTTAGTGGTCTGAGATGTAAATATCATGTACTGTAGATGGAGAAACACACACAGGCTGGCCATGGTGTTCAGCTGTTCGATTTCTGTAACACAGATAATAAATAATTCAACAACTGTTTTACGCCTTTTGTGTATGAACGCGCCTTTATGCCTCTAGCTGCGACTTGAAGTGATGAAAGTGGCTGTCTGGTCGAATAGCGACGAATTTTGGAGTTGCTTTAGGGGTTTAAACTGGAGGAGAACGAGTGATTAAGTAAAGCTTCCAGCACAGGAGCTTCACAAACCCGTTCGACAGGTACTTTGCTGCAGGCCACTGTTTATGTGCTTTTTTGGGATCACAGATGAGCTGATGGCACGCAATATATTGTCACCACTCTGCAACAAGAAGAACATGAGGGTGGTCCTTTTTTAAACAACTTTGACAGCCACTGAAAAATGTCTGTTGGAATTCAGCTACGGACATAGAAAGGGTTTGTTATGTAACGTATGTGTTTCACTGCAGTCCTCAAACGGCCTCGAGCTTCACTAATGTGGCACATTAGACAACATGAATCAGTTCTGAATCTCTATGACTCACTATTCAAATCCATATTTTGTAATGTATGACCCACATAACCAACCTTAAATATCCCTGACCAGTGCATCGTGAGACCCCTTTCACTGAGGGTACCTGCCTCTGTGTGTGCTGAACCCCAGTAAAATCTCAACTTAAGGGTTCAACAACAAAATATTTGACTTGGGAGTGCATTCATTAGATTAGACCAGATAATTAAATTGATAATATCAGCGAAATAGAGGATGCAATGTAGTTTTGACCACAAACAGGAGCTACATTTTTTTGCATGGACACGTTTGCCGTTCCTGCCATGAAATAATCACATAACTTCATACATGTACTAATAAATCTGTACATTTGTTACATTTACCTGTATTTAATCCAGTGGGAACATGGCTGTGGAAGCTGTTACTGCAGCTCATTTTATATACAGCTGGCTTTAAAAAATGACATGGGGAATGGAGGGTGGGGGTCTGCACCCAGTAGAGCTCTATGTCCCTGACCTCAATATTGGACGGAATGTACTCAGTCATATGCACAATATGCTCAATCCACCATTTGGCTTAAAACACACTCTACATGCGTTAATGCCGCACAGGGAATTCTGCTGTGTGTGCTGAAACCTGTATGTTGTTGGCAAACAGCTCCGACAAGCAAAGCAAAAGTGTGCTCGGCCCACTGGTAAACAACTGAATGGTGGCAAATCTAGGTCAACCACGTTGGGAACTGGTTGTAACTGCACCATGCTACAGATACTGTGTGTATGTGTGGGCCTCATTACAGTTGAGTGTAATGTTCATGTCCCCAGTCAATCATGGGTAGCTTGATTTTCCAAGTGAAAATATGTTCTAATTTTCTGCCAATTCTAAACAATTTTGATGACTGTATCAGCAGATAATTGTGCATAAAAATGCGCGAAGGTGCATCGTCTGCGAAACATGTAATTTGACCAGAGGCGTCCAGACTTTTGCACTCAGCCGTGGGTAAACATTCCTGTGGTTATTCATGCATGTACAGTTGAAGTGCGAGCTTTTCTCGCAGGTGTTCACTCAACATGTATCGGCTTAGCCGGGAGAATCATGTTTGAACCTAAGAATGTTCAAGTGTTTTGGGTCACTTGCCGCACTTCTTATTTTATATGTATATTTTATATAACTTAGAATGTTAATGCAGTGTGGATTTAAATAATACAAGAAGAAATGTTTTGCAAAGGGTGAATTTTTATACTGCAAATGGAAAATGTACTTATTATTTCAATCATTCTGTGGATAATAATGTACTGTGATTGTCTATATGTCTATATTAATATTTCACATTTTTACATAATTCTCTACATGAGTAAATGATATAAACTCATGAAATTAGATGAAGTCTTAAAATCAACGTCATTGGTACTTAACTTTCTTACCGCTTTCCCTGCATTTGGAATCAGCTACAGCTAAATTCATCATTCTGGAGGAGTCTAAAATTCCTAGATTTATATTTACAGCGTCTCAGTGTCCTACTGCTTATCTGAAAGCTGAAACAGGTCTAGCATGTTGTGGTCATTTATACACTTGTCCAACCAAATCGGGTTTATATTATTGAAAGCTGCTTCAGACTGAATGATTAATGGCCAAGTTTCAGTTTTAAAGCAGTACAATAAAAAACATGCTGGTGACTTTGTTCCCAACATTACACATCACATATCAAAACACCTGAAAACCGCAGGAATACTTATGAATGGACCAATAGAAATGCCCCAAAATAACAAATAGAGCAAGCTTATAATAATAGCCTTTAATTATAGAGAGGTAATTATTACATAAGAAAAGGCTGCAGATTATTCACATGTAGATATTTTAGAATTATTAGAGGATTATCATCTTTCACTCAGCTTTGTGTACATCAGAGTGTCTTAGTTGGTATGAAGAGTAGATTGTGCCTCAATAAAAAACTTCCTGAAAATCGGCCTCAAAGGTGGTTTAGACAGAAAAGGGATAAAGAGTTTGGGGTCATGAGATGTTTAAGTAAGTTTAATCTGTGCATAGTTGAATGTGTTTTGTATTTGCATTGTTTAGACAAAAATATAAACACTTCAGAAATGTGCCATATAGAGTGTCTTTATATCGTTGTTTTTCAGGTAATATAATGAATTCATTTTTTTTTTTTCAAACCAACTGTGTAAAAATAACTAGGTAAAAACTAACATTATTTAAAGTATCTTTTTTTTAATAGATAGAAAGCAGAACTTTTTTACAGCTTAAAATGATAAACACTTCTTCAAAAACAGGAAAACTTCACTTTGGCTCTAAATAGACAAAGCCTGCTTGGTGGTGTATTAAAAGGCTTTTGAAAAGCCGGGTGTCCCCAGACTTTCGGAGGGCCGTGTACAGTGTGTATGTGGTCAGCTGTTGCCCAAAGTGCTGCCTGTGACCTTGCGCTGACTTGGGTTTTCAAAGTCAACAACTCCACAAGGCAAGGCCTGCTCGTGTTTGCTGGAGAAGCAGTCTGAAGCCGCTTTTTTGGCCATGATTTAGTGCTGGATCGAGTGTCTGTGTTTACTTTTTGGCAGCCCACAGGAGGATGAAAGAGGACACTCGTGCTCTCTCTCTCTCTCTCTCTCTCTCTCTCTCTCTCTCTCTCTCTCTCTCTCAATCTATCTATCTCTCTCTCTGTCTCTCTCTATCTCTCTCTCTCTATCTCTCTATCTCTCAATCTATCTCTCTCTCTCTCTGTCTCTCTCTATCTCTGTCTCTCTATCTGTCTCTCTCTCCCTTTCTCTCTCTCTGTCTTCCTCTCTCTCCATCTCTCTCTTTCTCTCTCACTCTTTC
>JBBMFX010000037.1:7143656-7179204 GCA_037832545.1 Rhabdalestes septentrionalis | reverse complement strand
TCTGCCCCCTTCTTACACGGCAGGTCACCATTCAAATAAGAGGCTGAAAACATATTTTCATGATACAAAAATGAGTAGCTCTCTACCATTTTCATTTTGTTAAAGTAGCTCTCATAGGTAAAAAGGTTGGAGACCCCTGGTATAAATAGTGGTATGCTTTTTATGTGGTAGTTTTGTATGTAAAAAAACTATTTATTTCTAAATGACAATACAATTCTAAACATTTTGGTTAGAATTTATTCTAAATGTAAATTAACTATACATTTAAAATAAATGAGAACTTAGTTTAATTTTTAAAATACAGGTGCAGAAATTTTCGATGCAAACTCTCACCAATGACACCTGCAGTGTACAAATATTTCATTGCAGTTTACATATATACATACAAATACATAGATATTAACATGGAGCTGGTCCCTCTTTGCAGCTATAACAGCTTCCACGCTTCTTAGAAGACTTTCCCTCGAAGCTGTGTGTGTGTATGTGTGTGTATCTACAGTGTTCTTATATTTGCTTATATATACGCTCCGTATACATCTTGCCTAAGTCTACATTTAGTTTGCATATTGTTTACATGTATATATATATATGTATATATTTTACAATAAAGATGTCTATATTCTTATTTCTAGATTGTATAGTGTACATTTCATACTGTACTGTTGATACAGTATTTTATTTTACAATATACTTTTCTTAATTTTTACCGCACTTAACTTCATACTGTACACTTTCTGCCACTTTCTGTGGGACTAATAAAGGTTTATCTAATCATATCTTCTACAAGATTTCCACAATGAATGTTTCCATGGGGAATTTATGGCCATTCGTTCTGTTTAAAGCATTTATGAGACTATGTACTGATGCTGGATGAGTTCATCCCAAAGGTTTGGGATGGGGTTGAGGGCTCTGTGGGAGTCAGTCAGGTTTTTCCACACTGACCTCATCCAGCGATGTCTTTATGGAGCTTTCTTTGTGCGCTGAGACACAGTCCTGCTGGAATAGAAAAGGTTCTTCCCTAAACTGTGTCCACAAGGTTGGAAGCATGGCATTGTCCAAAATGTCTTGGTACGCTAGGGCATTAAAATCCTTCACTGAAAAAACGGGGCCTAGCCCAACACCTGAAAAACAGGCGTGTCCCAATAATTTTGTCCAAATTGGCTATCTTGTGTTTACATATTAAATCAGTCTCTTCTTAATTAAAAAAATATATTCAAATGTTGGTTCCTCATACTAATTAATACAATTTAAAAGCAACTAGATTAATTTCATTGGAAAGATCCAGTTCACCAACAGTAAGCTTTACACACTGAGTGTAAAATGTCTATACCATACAGCAATAGCACATAATAAAAGCAGTGATAAGATTAAAAGTGTCATTTAAACTGTCAAATATTCTTTCTAGATTGTAACTGACTAACACACCCACGTTGTTTTGAATATCACGCTTGTAAAGGAATTAAGGGGGATTGTAAACATATAAAAGTGAGCAATGGTTAACTACAGTAGGGTCTCTTTTGTGAGCAGTACCACCTGCTGGGTCTCCTGAGAGTAGAGCCACAGAGTTCCAAGCAATTCAGCTGAAAAAGCAACCTGACCCATGAAAAGCTAAATCCACTATTAATGCTGACATGAAGCTGGAACTTTCTAACTGACCTTTCTATTGGTACTAGTGCTATTTTTTATTACATTGTCATTTACAGCACCCTTATCACAGGGAACCAACCTGTTATTGTATTTGTTTTAAGTAATGAAATTTGGTGCTGCTTTGTTTTATGCTGCACTTATTTGACGAAATATCTCAATGTCATTCGTTTTACTGCATTGGTGACACTCTTTAACTGTTAACATTTGTCTGTAATTCTAACAGCGAAGGATCTAATACAGATGATTTTATTGTGTGTATTTATGCATGCATGTGTGTGATGTGGTGTTTGCCAATGTTAAATGACGTTCACAGTCTCACATTTTCTGAATCTGTTTCGAATTAGAAATACAAGTATGCTGCATGTGTGACTTTAAAAATGTACGTGATTAGACACCCCTTAAACAGCCTTAATTTCCCCTTAATTGTCTGGAATCAATATCATTTTAAGGAGCCAATTTAATGTGTTTGGTTTCGTATAGTGATAATAGCTTAATGCTGCTTCTCCTTGTTTCAATAAGGCTAACTGGATTCTTCTGAGAGGTCTGGCCGATATATCTGTAGCATATCAGATGTGCTTTATAAACTATACTTAAAGATATAGACTATATAAATATGCTTGAAAAACAGTACTCACCCATGGGGCAGCTGAAAGCTAAATGGAAAAATGTGCCTTCCTGGCCCAATCACTGTACCATATAGAAATCAAAACAAGCCGAATTAGAAACTATAAGATGAAACTTACTAAATATAAAATAATTATATACTAATATGACTGATTGGTGATATGTTTACGTTTACATTCATGGCAATTAGCAGACGTTCTTATCCAGAGAGACATACATCAGTGTTTATTAGTATTACTGAACACAGATAATAGGAGAAATACTTAATTTTTACCTTGGCTCGAGGGGTCCTGCATGAAAATCTGCTTCAGTTTGAAGTATCTCTCATGACTGTGAAATGAGCTGCGGTTAAGGCCCCTTGGCAATGTCAAGTCTGCGTCCCCTTTACACTTAATGTAGAAAAATGTGACATTTGCCTCTTTGGCTGCTTTCAGGGAAACTCGCCCCTGAATTGTGTCGCCACTCGTAAACGTATTGGTTTCGTTTACTGAGTCGTAGCTTAAAGTTAGCTCTTGGATTGGTCCAAGCATTTTGGCGTTTTTGAACTTATAACTGAACTTTTGCCAGGTGCCCGGGTTGCTGCACAGGCTGCATGCTTCAGTCCAGAAAGCAGTAAAATGGAAAAAACTCTGTTAACTGCCTCATAAAAGCATGTAGTTGTATATGGAACCTGTCCTCTTCACAGTCTTTAACATTAAAAGTTTGAGAAGTGGTATTGGAGTAAGGCTACTTTTTTATTAACTCTTGTAAACGAGACATACGAGACCCTTTATTATAGTTCTTCCACATCCACAATCCTCATTTCGCTGTCTTGTAGTTGTGCAGTCTTGGATTGCGTCTTCATGTTATGAGAGGGTTCTCTAAACATCAAAAATCCAGTAAAACGTCATTATGTAAAATGTTTGCAGGGTACAAACGTTAAGTTCGTATTCAAAAGAATGAACACAAATTACCTTCTGTCCTGCAGAACGAAAATTCTCCTCCAGCCCCTTTAAAGATCAGTAGGACATGTGGAAAGAAAAGTGCATTTGTACCAGAGAAGCACATTATCGTTATCATTTTATGGCTGAGCATTTATAACAGTGTTTTGGTGTAACCTACTTTGCTCCCAAGGTTTAAGTGAATTACTAACTAGGTCCATTAGGACCTTCAGGTTGGTTTGATAACAGTCTCTGGACTTTCTCAGTGTCATGGGACAATTGGACGTTCTTATGTGGGGTGGTGTGGTGTAGCTGTAAAAGGGAAGCCCTTAGCAAGGTACGGCGGAGGACTGAAGCCCGAGTCTGGTAAGAGGGAATTCTGAAGCAGCTCGCTTTGATTTTTGGATAGATTATGAATAGTCTGCTAGAAGATGGAGGAGCATTCAGATTAGAGCTTCAGAAGTGTTTGGTCCAAACATTACTACTCAATATGTTTAGTGCACACTAACAATCGTGTGCTCTGCAGAGCAAGCACACTAATACATATATTTGTCACGATTCTGGTAGCAGCCGCTGTGGGACTGTGAGCTTCCTCCAACCACGGCTGTGCATTGTTTTCCTTTGGAAGCATGGTGGTGTCCAGAACGTCTTGTTATAATGCAGCATTAAGCATTAAGTCAATGCTTCACTGGAGGCAAGGGTGGCCTGGCCTAAAGCCTGCAAAACTGGTGTGTCCCAATATTTTTGTGCATATACTGTAATGCTGTAACATTTCTCCGGTTCTATAGAGTGCGCCATTGAATGGAGAGAACGGGGGCGGGGCCGTGTTCAAAGCGTTACCGTTACTAGGCAACAGGGAGCGGAAGAACCATTCTCGAATAACATCCGGGATTCCGAGACGGTCACGGTGAACAGACATGGCGGCTCACATGTCGCGCTTCAGGTGCTGGAGCCGCGTCCAGAGGTACAGTCAACAACCGGACTCCGGGCCATACCGCCACACTCAAGAGACAGGCCGCGACCACTATTTTAATCACCCCCTTCGAGAGCTGTCATGAGAGTTTATTCGATTCGTGTGACGTGTTAACGCGAAGATTCCGCATAATCAGGTTATTCTGTTCGATTTTTCGTTCCACCTTAAACATTCCGCTGCAGAGTGGTACCGCTGCTCTGGTTAAGGTGGAACGGATACCTCAGGTCGTCTTGACTTCAAATACCTGGCAGACGTTGCTTAGCTTGATTTCAAGGGCTTACCTCCACATGCCCATCACTTTCCAGGAACTTCTCATTGTTGTCACATTTAAAAAAATTTAACGTGTTAAAGGCTTGTAAACTGAAGGGCTGACCATGCCGACTCTCTGCCTGTAGGTTTGGCGCTGCTGCCTGTAGGCAGTACAGCAGTAGTAGTGGATACCCCAACGTGTCTCTGAGCACACCACTTCCCAGCATCCCCAAACCTCTGTTTGCGTCAGTGGATGGGCAGGAGAAGTACGAGACCAAGATCACCACCTTGGAAAATGGCCTTCGAGTTGCATCACAAAACAAGTTTGGTCAGTTCTGCACCGTCGGAAGTAAGTATGAAATCCTATGTCCCACTTATCAGTAATGCTGTCAGAGTGGTTTTCCAGAACAGTCAACATGATCCTCTTTTTTCAGTTTTGGTAAATTCAGGTTCACGCCATGAAGCCAAGTATCCTAGTGGGATTGCACACTTTTTGGAAAAGCTTGCATTTTCTGTAAGTGACCTTCAGTGATTTTTTTGTTTGTATTTTGTAAGAGTGAGTGCTTGCCTGTTTAATATTACTGTATTTCCCCCCCTAATTTCAAGTCTACATCCCAGTATGGAAGTAAGGATGAAATTCTTCTGTCTTTGGAGAAACATGGAGGAATCTGTGACTGCCAGACATCCAGGTCTTCTGTTTTTGTTTGCTATTTTGCAAATACACTTGCAAAAAAACAATGGTTAATTGCAGTATAACTGTGAACTCCTCATGCAGCTCTTTTTGTTTTCAGGGACACAACAATGTATGCAGTCTCCGCTGAGGTTAAGGGTCTGGATACTGTGGTTAGTCTTCTCGCAGATGCAGTTCTGCAGCCACGTTTACTAGGTGAGTCCTTGCCACAGTAACTGGCACAACTTCTCTCTTTCTCTATCTTCGGGACCTTTTGCAACTAGTGGTGACTGTGTTTCATTATAGATGAAGAAATTGAGATGACCCGCATGACGGTGAGATTTGAGTTGGAAGATTTGAATATGAGACCTGACCCTGAGCCTCTGTTGACTGAAATGATCCATGCTGTGAGTGTCTGTACAGCCTGTTTCTGTTAGTATTTGGGTTTTGATTTCTGGGCATAAATGAAACGTAGTCTTGTGCAAATGTGGTTTGTTATAACAAAAAACTTCCTCACACAGATACCCAGACAAAGACTGTATAATCTTGATGTTTTGTGTCTATTCTCTGCTGGTTCTAGGCAGCGTATCGGGGAAACACGGTCGGCCTGCCTCGGTTCTGCCCTGCTGAGAATGTGGAGAAGATTGACAGGAAGCTGCTCCATACCTACCTGCGTAGTTACTACAGCCCAGAACGCATGGTGCTGGCTGGGGTTGGGATCGAACATGATCAGCTGGTGGAGTGTGCCAGGAAATACCTTCTGAATGTGACACCGGTGTGGGGTGCAAGCACATCTGATAAAGTGGACCGATCAGTGGCCCAATACACTGGAGGCATTATAAAGGTGGGTGGAGGGATGCTGGAGGCAGTGCAGTGTATTCTGCTCCTGTATCCAGCCTTATCAGTTAAAGGAAATTAGAGTGGCTGCTTCTAGTCCCATAGCACAGCACACAGTGTGACATTATTTCTTTCACCAAGTGAAGCAGCGTGTTGCCGCCAAAGGGAGGTGCTTGTGGAGCAGTCTGTACAGTGCTTTCCTCAAGGGTATTTCAGTGGTGCCACTGGAAGTCCTGGGTTTTGAACCCACAACCTTCCAAAGGCAGGGGCAACTCCCTAACCACCAGGATACCAGCTGTTTAGTTATCAAACTCTGAATTCTTTCATTTGTCAACACGTTTTACATTATTGAAAAAAATACTGTGCCCTGTTGGAAGTGGAGGGAATGCAGCTTTTATTGTCACAGATGATTATTCAATGTAGAGTTTTGCAATTTTGCAGTACAGTGCAGCATATCCCGACAACAGTTTTCATGGCAGAATCTATCAAAATCAAGTTCTTTGTGCTTTTATTTAAATTAAAGAAATAAATATAATAAACACTTAGTCTATTCCTTAGATTATATTGTTTGACAGATTAAAAAGGAAAACATAATTTTCTTTAAAAAAATGATTCCACTGGGTTTTTGTTGAACTCAATGTATGGTGACTGTTTGTGCTGTATCTCCAGATAGAGAAGGATATGTCTGATGTGAGTCTAGGACCTACACCTATCCCGGAGCTCACTCACATCATGATCGGCTTGGAGAGCTGCTCCTTCCTGGTGCGTCTGCAAAGCTGCCAAGGGCTTTTTCGTCATTATGCAGTTATGTGGAGTGCTAATGTAATTTCTTTTCATTTATTGGTAGGAGGACGACTTCATCCCTTTTGCCGTCCTCAACATGATGATGGGAGGAGGAGGGTCCTTCTCGGCAGGCGGTCCAGGAAAAGGCATGTTTACCCGGCTGTATCTAAACGTTCTGAACAGGTAAACGTCCCTCAGCACACTTTAGAAAAGAGCACTTAGAAATGCTAACATCAGTAGTGATGGGACAAAGCTAGAGAAATTGTGCGAACCATTTGAAGTTTTGCATGTATAAAAATATTCAATAATCTAAAATATTTTTGTGATTAAATGATCTCATGAATGTGGTGGGTTTTTTTTTTTTTCTTTTGTTTTCAGACATCATTGGATGTACAATGCTACCTCATACCACCACAGTTATGAGGATAGTGGCCTCCTCTGCATTCATGCTAGCGCAGACCCACGACAGGTATGTTTAGAGAGGTTAAAAGCTCTAAGAGTGGTTTAAATGCATCTCAGTTGGTCATGTTTAATAGAATGGTTGTACTTTTATAAATGTGTATATTCAAATTTTCTAGGTGCGGGAAATGGTAGAGATCATCACTAGGGAGTTTATCCAGATGTCTGGGACAGCAGGAGAGGTGCATTATTTTACTTCAACCATAAAAAAAAATCTGTAGTTTAATCTAGACATGGATATATTTTCACACACATCCTTCTGGCTTTTAATGTAGATGGAGCTGGAAAGAGCAAAAACGCAACTGAAATCCATGCTAATGATGAACCTGGAGTCCAGGCCTGTCATCTTCGAGGACGTGGGTCGGCAGGTTCTGGCCACAGGGAAAAGAAAGCTGCCTCATGAGCTGTGCCAACTTATCAGTAAGAAAAGATTCAAGATTTCAGTTTAGACTAAGATTTAGGTTGAGATTTCTAACGTTGCATACAAACATGCCCACAAAGAATAACTGACATTAAGCTAAGCTGTAATCAGGTGTAATGCAGTCCTCAACTAGAGGACAAGTGATCCCACAATTTGTTTTTGTTTGATTCTAGACTTCTCCTGGTGATTATCCCGAGTTTTAAAGTAAAGTGGCCCCTTGTAGTCACATCTGAACACATCACATCGCAGCACACAATATGAACAGTGTGAAATTCCTTCTCTGTATTTAACCCATTCACCAAGTGAAGAAGTGAGCAGCCAACAACAAAGGGCTCCCAGGGAGCAGTTTGTTTTTGTTTGTTTTTGAACTTCTTTTGATCGTAAATGAAACTGCCTATGTTATGACTGCACAGACACACAGAGATATGAGCAGTGTAAAAAATGGAGTCTAAATAAGTCCAATGAAAACATAACAGAACAAACTCAATATGATTAGGCTTTGTACCTATCTTATGCTATATACCTATGTAGCATTAAGATTTGAATTTGGAAACAAGGCATCCAATACAATGCTCTCTGTTTCTCATTGTAGGTAATGTTACAGCCAGTGACATCAAGAGAGTTACCACAAAGATGCTGCGTAGCAAGCCAGCTGTAGCTGCTCTGGGAGACCTGACCGAGCTGCCCTCTTACGAGCACATACAGGCCGCTCTCTCCAGCAAAGACGGCCGCCTGCCACGCATGTACCGCCTCTTCCGGTAGGATGCAGCCACCTAGGAGCCATTACACATGTGGCTGCTTACACCAAGGACTGACCTACAGTACTGTTTCACTGGAGTGCAGAGTGCCAGCTGGTGCTAAAGTTGCAGCTGTGTCTGCTATATAGCGTTTAGTATGGTGACCTTAAAGCTGCTCTTTTCTGTGGGGAGTGAATTTTTTGACTAGCCAGGGCACCTGAAGCAATGACATTTGGCCCCCAAAGGACTTGTGTTGCATGGTTTTGCTTTTATTCCCACGTTCAAATGTTACAGTGGTGGGCAGATTTGTAGAATCATGACCACTAACTATACAGTGGAATTTTGAAGGACCTGGTTGGGATCCATTAATCTGACCTAACAGGTCAATCCAGTATCCTTACAGTTTTGTAAAAACATGCTCATAGTGCAGCAACTGTGTGTTGAATATCAGGTTAATTTGAGATTAGGAAGTATAATTGGTTTTCTCTGATTATAATATAAATATTGCAAAATGGCTCCTTGTTCCGTCTTTTTCACATGCTTGCGTGGTTTCTCTTAAAACCAGGCCCAAATGTGAATGCCGGCCTCAATCAAAAAGAATAGAATTTATAAACAAACTATAGATTATATATTAAATGATTAATGTAAACCCTTAATAAATTAAAACAACTGTCATTAAAATCTCAGGTATTTCCATATTGAACAAGCTGAAATCAGTTTTGGAGAGCAACGCCTTCTTTTCATAAGTCCATTTAAACATACCTAAAGCAGACCAAAACTATATTTTCCTCAGACTTTGAAGGCCTTTGTATGTTTTAGACAGGTTTAAAATTAATTCTACCCAAAAAAAAACATTTATACGATCGTGGCAATTGTAACTTCAAATATTTCCCCCCTGCTCTTCTTTTCCCAAAACAAATGCACATTTAAACACTTTATAACACAATTTGAATCTTGGGTCATGTTTTCATAAAGGTGCCATCTTATGTAGAGCGAGTTAATGGCAAACTGGTACATACCGTTTGTCATATTTGTCTTACATTTCAATGATGTCCCCGGAGAACCCCATGTATGCAGCAAATGTAAACCTCTGGCACACTCGTACATCCTCTGTTCATGATGGTTTTACAATTTATCTTCTCAAATCTTAATAGTGGTGTAACTCTATTATGTGGAATTTCACCAGATCCATTTCAGTGTAAAATGTCTTTTTGTTCATAAATGTGGTTTACATACACTTTCAGAGTTTGTGTGTTAGTCAAAGCATTTTTTTTCATCTGGTTCAGCACAGTGTAGTTGGACTGATACGGAATTACTGGATTTAATAGTTACCGAAAATGTGATGCAGATATGAACAAAGTTCATAAATTCTGTGTAAGATAAAAAGCATATAAAATAAATGCTGTTGTTTGACACTGATATACAACATTCTAGTTACTAAAAAATCTAATATAATGCGTAGTTACACATACGCACAGCAGCACCAGTTTAGTTCTCTTTTTAGCTTTTAAGATTTAACTTATTAAATTTTAAGCTCTCAGACACTGATCTCACCCTTTGTTTTAACATGTCCATTTGATATGGACTTGACTTTCAGTCATGTGGATCTTTGCCAACGTGTTTTATCAGCTATCTTGATTAAAATCATGTTCATTGCTTGTTATATGTTGACAATCAAGATCTAGACAATATGGCATCTCTCAGAAGTTGAAAATCGAATTAAGTGGTCCAAATAGCTGATCAGGCTGCCTACATTTTTTTTTTAAGTTCTCTAAAAAGTTAAGAAGTTAAATTCCAAACACATTGACCTACTACAATGCCCGCTAGATGCTGACCAGACTCACAGTGTGCCCCTGAGTACCAGGAGGGAATACTTCCTACAGACCAAGTTTGTTGTCTCTGCAACTTGCATGTGTACAATGTGTATGTCTAGAAGAGAAGATGTAAACACCACAGACCACATAAATGAGTCAGAAATAGCTGCTTTATATTACATAACATTATAAACACTTAGAACGTGCTATTATTTGGTTTGAAACAGAAAAGGCCCAGAGGCAAACATAAAGGTCTCAGGCACTTTCTGTCAAGAATGCAGAACATGACTTAAATGCACAAATCAACATACATTTGTTATTTGTGGTCCATGCAAAGGAGTACACTTACTGTTACATTGATGGTCAGAATCAGCCCTGCGCTCACACATGAACAGCCAGTTGACGTAAAGTAAGCAAAAAGCAACATTCTGTTTGACAAATTAAGGCAGTGGGCCGAAGTCGAAGCCTCTCTGTTCAGTGTCCTTCAGCACAATTTTAACATAGGTAAAGTTCCCATTGTAAGACAAGTGTATTTATCAAACCAGTGGTCCACAAATGATTATATTCCCAAAATGAAGGAAATGCCTGAACATATTACTAAAATATGCTGTTAGTTTCATTAATTCATTGGAAAACTCTTACAAATGAGATCCATAAAGCAATTAAATAACATTCAAAATCAGCAGTCATTTATGTTGTAGCGGTGGTCAATTGCTGTTCCCACTGCAATTTAAAAAAGTTAACAGTTATTATACAAGACCAATGAACACTGTTAGTTTGTAGTTGTTCGTTTAACCTTAAGTGTCTAAAACTAGATTGCATTTCTGCACAAAAATGTGAAATGTGATTTCGGTTGTTATGGCAATTGCAGTTGTTTCTTGGTGGTTGCTAAGGTGTATCTAGCTGGCTGCTTTGGCAGCTGTAGTGGTTGCTGTGTTTTCCCAAGTGAGGGTTAATGTCAAAGATGGGGTACGCATACTCTTCCCCCATCACTGAGCAACTCTCTCTCCATGTCTCTCGCCCTTTTTCCGTATGTATTTTTATGGACTAAATAAATGAACAATTTTTGGACACTGTCCAAAACTTTCACACAGAGAGAGAGACACTCAAACTTTGGGTTTGTGACCAAAACAAAGTTTGTGTAAAATGAAAATTCTGTCAAAAGCAGTATTTGAAATGAGCTACGGAGGAGTGGTTTGCTGAGAATGTATTTCAAATCCATTTATGTTCAAGGACAGCTGAAAAACTGGTGGAGCAAAGTGATGAACGCGAGTGAGCAGAAATTTAAACCCCTCTAATGCAAACAGATGGTTTCCTTATTAATAACTAAAAAAGAATGTTTATAAACATTTTCATTCAGTAAATTACAGGCACTGAGGGCTAAACATGGGCGTATTTTCCGACGCAGATGCCTGGATATATGATAGGAAGACTGACAGCAAAAACGGCTGTTCAGTTAAACTCACACAAACACACTTTTGACTCATTCCGGTCATGGGGCTCGTCTCCTAAAGTTGTGTGTGTGTTAGTTCTCTACAGCTCTGCCTGGTCCCAACACAGTGAATGCTCAATCAGACACTCTACCTATTCATTGGATAGGTGACTATGCTCTCTCCCCCTCTACAGTACGGAGAGGACTCAACCACAAAAATATCAACTGAACTAATTAATCGCATCTCTGTGAGGAAACACAAAGGGTGCTTGCATGGTTATTATAAAAAACCAAACATTGGTTTTACGGCCAAAAAAATGTTCACAGTGGAGATCAATGCTTTTTATGGTCAAGGACGGCTGAATACGGGTGGAGCAACCCACTCTCAACCCAATAATGGCGCCGATTATTTTTCTAATAAACCACAACAAATGCATCTTTCTGATCTTAATTCACCTAAGCTTTTGTATTATAATTTGTTTATGAATCTGTCACTTCTGCAGCTGATTCTTCCCTCCACATTTCTTAGTGCCTGCGTCCTGGCGAGCTGACGTCACGATGCTCACTCAGAAACTCTCTCCCTCTCTCCTATACACTGTAAAGTTGAATCGGCCCTGCACTCTACCTTGCCATACATTACAGAGGCAACTCAATCACGAAAATCTGATTTTAAATGTTCAATACTCTGACCCTGATCATCTGATTTATAAGCTGGGTACAAACGCATTAGGGGGCATTCTAAGGCACGTTTCAGACTCTCAATCGTGCCGATTTTTAAACACCGCCCAAGAAGTGTCAAAGCTCACTTTTATATGAATAATAATAATAAAAATTAAGACGAACTATAGTGTGATTGCATTATAAAAAATTAAAAAATGAATAAATAAATCAAGACAGGCGTTGATAAGTAAAACATTAGCTGTTAGGCTTAAGTGTCCAGGCACAGCTTTTTTTTTTTTAAGCTCCCAGGTGAGTGTGGCAAACACTGCCTAAAGTCCTGAAAGTCCAACTTTCTGAGTCAGTAGCGCAGCATAGGGAGTGTGCAGTCTCAGTCCATACAGGCCTGCTGGTCCAGCATCAGGAGATGGAGCAGATGGTGCTGTTGCTCTGGTTCATTGCAGCCTCCCTTCTCTTCAGGTCTCTCGGGATTCTTCTCTTGATACCCTCTAAGTATACAGGTCTGTCAAACTGGCCGGCTCCCAGTGGAATGCTAGAGAGCAGGTATGTAGCATTAGTGAAACACACTTTACTGTGCGTGCCTTTGTAGTGCAACTTCTTACTCTTATCCTATTCATACTGTAGTATACAGCCAACCCAATTTAGTCCAATACTCAACTCATCAAAAAATAAATATCACAGTGTAAACAACATTATCTTAAATATAATTTAATGTTGCAATTATATATTGGCTACTGTTATTACATTACCTTCCTGATATTTTTAAGAGCAAGCAACTATTACATTTTAAGCTAAACTTCCTCTTTTTCTGCCTTCTCTACCTTTGGTGAAGCAGTGACTCCCAATTCTGGTCCTAGATACTCTCTGCCCTAAAACTAAACACTACATGTGCAAGACAAGGGTACTCCAGGACCAGGGTACTGCTTCAAATTTGTATTATTCAAAATTGTATTTGGCCAACCTTAAAATGTTTTAAATTTTGATGATGATGATTATTTAATTCATGACACACAAAAATAGATTTTACAACACCCCACCAAATTCTAGGCATTGGCAAAATGCTTACTTGTCTCTACCAGGCCGAATTTGGACCTGAAACATGCCAACAACTGGCCGGTGATCTGAGGTCTTTATAGAGGTGCAGGAAGTGTATTTCACTACTTTTACATCATCAGCTCGTCTCGTCCTATAAAGGATGCGGTCCTACAATGCAAACATCAATAAACATTTTTAGCTTTGGTGAAATAGCAGTAAGAAATTGTATAATGTAAACATGAAAGAATGACTAGACTAATTTTCTCACTGTGTATGAGGGTGTTCTCTGCTTGGATGTGGTATCATAAACATCACAGCCGATGTCAAACTTGTAGGTTGGAGGGAAGTTGATAGGGGCTTCCTGAAAGCCTTTAAAGATTGAGCCTATAAACCAAAATGACAGTATTAGGTTCTTTTAAAAAGATCAGGATTCCAAAGGGTACCAGTTTTACAAAACAGCATTGACACTGTACATGCTTGTAAAGTGTAAAAGTACAGAACTTTTTTTTTTTATTTTTATTTGCCATGGTTAGGCACATACTGACCATCTTTCATTTCTTTGCACAGCTGATCATGCTGGAGGAGGGGACCCATGTCTTCCCCACTTTGCTGGTTTAAAATTGCCTCCACGTCTCCTCGGTCTTTACCCAGGCGGAAGTTGAAATCCCCAAACCAGAAGACCTCATCGAATCGCGTTGTCACATCCGCTGAAGATAAAAGTGTCATAAGACATTAAGCTACTCATCCTGATGAATCAGATTTAATGCAAAAATCTGAATGTGATGTAAAAGGAGACTCACAATCAGTGGAACGGTAGGGGTTGGTGTCAGGAAGACATCTGGGAAGAGCCAGGGCTTCTATTATCTTGTTGTAGTCCAAAATTCTCTCATAGACTTTTGAATCTCCAGCTGAAACATGTTGATTTAATATTAGATCAACTGCAGTGTAGAATGTGTGTGGTACAGTTTGGAAAGTGTGTGTGGTACACATGAGTCAAACAAAGGTCTTAAATATCAAAGACTAAAGAGTCGTTGAAAAAGGTTTCTCTTTTGTGTGAGTGCTGGTACCACCGATAAGTCACCACACACCTCCAGGTGAAACTTTTAATCTATATCCTAAAACAGTTATTTTTAGATGCTTGTGTAATAAAATTTGTGACTCAATATTTCCACATTTACTTGAGTGAGACCCTGACAAAATATTCACTAACTTAAGTATAATTTATAATTTATTTTTCCATCCCTGATGAATTGTTTTCATTGACCTTAGGTAAAATTAAAAGCTGTACTCACATGTAAAATGAGATGTGATGAAGAGGAAGGACGTCCCAAAGAAAATGAAGCCAATGCCTACTGCCCCTTTGGTCTTAATCTGGGAGATGATACGGGTGGTGACAGTAGCATGTTCCACCTCTACACGAAGAACCCAGAAGAATCACCAAAAACAACCACAGGAAATGAATATACAGTATAGTAAGTTAAAAATCACGTGCAATTTAAAATCTACTCACACTGAAACACACACAAAAAAACTTGGAACCTGGAAAAGTGTAAGACTCACCGGAACAGAACCATATGAGGTCCCTTCTTATAAAGATGTTCAGATAGAGAACTCCATGTGCTGCTGCATAGAGCATTACGTAGTGTGGACCAAGTGTTTCCTGAAGTCGGATCTCCCACTCCCTCCTGTTAATGCGCAGAACGATGAGTGGAATAGAAACAGAGATGAAGGAAAATAGACAGACAGCAAATTTCATACCTATCAGGGCATCCTTCCTGAACCCCAATGATATAGAAGTCTTGTGCAAATTCAGTGTCAGTGGGGAGCAACAGGTCATCTAGGTTGTTTGGAAGCCCCTGCAGATCACAAGCAATAGTCATCATTAGTGAAAAACAGTTTCTGTTTACCAGTGTCAGGATGATAATGATGACATTTTGCTGTCATCCACCTTCTCTCCCTGCATATTCCAAGTCGCAACATAGATCCCCACATGCCTATCAGGAAAGTAGCGGTCCAGCTCTTCAGGCCCAAGTAATGCACCGTTACCCAACACGCTGCCCTCCAAGAAGCTCCTGAAACCAACAACAGACATGAAATACATTATTTCTTAAATGTCATTGAAAGACTTTGCACATAAAATGGGTAGAATTATCTACAGATGCCACTGGTTGATATAAGCAGCAGGCTGATCTTCAGTGAAGCTGATTTTAATGCATAGTAGTTTAACGGAACATAAAAATAATTCAATAAAAAAATGATATATCGTACCACCTCCACAATGAACCCAACTACAATATTTCCAAACAAATAAAGCAAAATGACAAGTGCATGGCATATTAACTCAATACAAAAGCTCCTATCACTTGAATGAAAGAACCCATCAGTAGGGCAGCATGTGCTGAGCACATCTCTCACTTATCCAGAACTAATCCCCTTGTGAGTACACTTTGACTTATTCCTCACTCTCTTAAATACACTTAGATACAGTTCATTCACTCCTGAAAATTCTCTTGGTAATTAAAGCACTTTTGTATCCTAGTGTTCTCTGTGTTCAACTCTGCAAGAGTTTGTGTTTTATTTCTTCACATGCTGTAAATTTTTAAAATACACTTTTAAAAAGTGTATTATTTTAAATGAACTTGAAGGACTGGAACATGAATATAAAATATTAGGACTGGAAAAAAGTAATGACTAAACATTCACCCGATGATTTTGATACATGTATTTAATTTCTTGCACAAATCAAGTACATGTTAGCAGTACTAGACATGACATTTAATTGTTAGGCACAATAATGAGGTGTTTGTACATAACATAGATGGGGCAGACTGCGAAGTCATAGCAACAGTTGGCAACCTGCATGGTTAAAAACCGATCATTGAAAAAGCACCATGACATCTCAGTCAGCAAGGCAATGAATAACTAACCCGGAAGTGGAGAGAGTCAGATACGTGGCAAGGACAGAGCCCCAATAAAGACTATGTAAAACAAAAGCACAAAAATTAGGACCCAAAGAAATGAAAAGACTCTACCTGTTCCTCACATCCTTGGGTCGGATCGGGTTCAAGACACTGAAGGTGGACTTCATGGAGTTGACAGAGGCACTGTCTGACACCATGGTCTCTAAAAGCCGGCTGTTGCTGAAGTTCCAGTGCAGCCTCTCCGTCAGTAACCATTTCGCATAATCCAAACAATCCCTGTCAATCCGATTAGAGGTCCTTAAGGACGTAGAGGCAACGTTGTACTCCAGTGGGGGAAACGCTCCTGTGGGCTGAATTGGGGGGATGATGATTTTGGATGGTTTTGACAACTGTTTAACCAGATGACTCTGCACGTGAGGATGTTTCTCAACCTCAGGGAGGCTACTACGTCGCTCCCGAAAGGGTGGAGAACACCCAGACGCTCTTTCAAAGTCATTTCTTGCAGAGACCTGTCCGTTCTTTAAAGCTAAAGCACTGTTAAGGACAGGTGCTGAGTCCTCCTTAAGGGAATCTGTGGAGGAGCATGTGTCAGCTGGGTCGGTGAGGCTCTCCTGACTACTCCTCAGTCTTCTTCTCCTTATTTTTTCCTCAAATGAGATGTTTCTACCCCCCTTCCCCACACTAGGAGGCTTAGGGAGGGAGGGTGGATGTGGCTGGTAAGGACTAAGGCTTGTTTCCTGGATTCCCTCATCCTGAGGAAAATGGAACACTTTACTGGAGGTATTACCTCCTAACTGCTCTCCGTTGGTTCCACTGTCGCCTGCTTCTACAATACACCTGTCCTTCCTGCTCAGTGGCTCTTCTTCAGGTTCAGTTTCATCTTCAGGTTGGAATGGGACGATGGTCTCTCCATTCTCATTCATCCTACTCCCAAACTTGCTTTTTAGATGTAAACAAGTGTCATGATCCTCATCTGCTCACATGCTGTCAATGACGAAAACTACATTAATGCATATAGCAGAATTATAGAAAATCTATTCTATATTAGTATAAATTTTTTGTTATTTATATTTTATATATTTATTTATATATTATCCCTTCATCCTGTGATATTGGCAATACTTTTAGTAATATGATCATTTACTGGGTACTCCAAACTACTTTGAAAAATGAATTCAAAACCAACTTTTAAAAAAATGCGAATGTCATTCAGTGCAATTTTACTAGTTTACTAGGTCTTAATTATTTATCATTAATACTGATGTGCTGATACTGATACTTATATTTATAGCTCTACATATCTATTTAATAATTTACTACATCCATGCTGTTATACCTTAGACATTTATTTATTAATCGTTTCCTAAAATACTGGTATATTCTAGTTTAGCTGATACATCTTCACTTGATCATACTTTATTTGGTTTATACATTTTATATGCATGTTTAACTGAGATAAACATCTCCAGAGCTGCAAATCTTACACTAAATGCACAGAAGTATTGGGACGCATGACCATCGCACCAACATGGACTTTAATGACACTGCATTCAAATTCGTAAACTTTCTTTTCAGTTATCGCAGACTCCACTCTTCTTGGAAAGCTTATAGTGTATATCTTTGCACTGTACTTGTTTATTGCATTGCCAATAAGCATACTATATTCTATTCTATCTTATTACTGGAGATCATCAACAGGAAGGGTCCCAGTGTCAGACTCAGTTGGTTTAACAGAAGAGCATGTTTGTTTACATTTTTAAACGTTTATAATTAATTTGCATGAGACTGCTACACCGCTTTGGGACCGAGTACAAATGCAGCACTTTAAACATTAACCAGGACAAAGTGAAACATTTTGTTGTTGTTGTTGTTGTTGTTGTAGTTGATGAGATATATATATATATGTATCTAACTTTCTGGCCTGCTTGTACTAACCACTGAAGCTAACAGACTATGCTAAAGGCAGTGAAGAGTGTAAACACTGAGGCTTTAGCTCCCTAACGTTAGCATCGTGATCACAGCCAAGCAGCAGCTTACAGCCGAGAAGATTTTTATTACAAATTATTATTTACAGAAGCACATTACCTTTAAAGTTGACTCCGTGCATCCTTGCAAACACTTTAAATACTTCCTTAGCAACCAAGCAGACTGTAACTGCTGAAGACCAGAGAAACTGGGTTTATTACACATCGCCACCTGCTGACAGCTCCTAGAGTTTCCACCTCAATCACAGATATTCAGATTTAAAATGTCAATTTCTGATTTACCATCTCTCACTGATACTCACTGAATACTTCATACAACTGAGAGTTACCACCTCTTTCTGAGATTCAAATTTAATACCGCCTTCAAGTGTCGTCTGAAATCTCACCACTTCAAGAAATACCTAGGTGACTAACTAGGCCTTCTTGTTATTGCTTATTTCTTTTTTTCCCCATGTTTAATGAGGAAAAAAAACTTCGGGCACTTACCCTCTTAATTCCATGTTTTCCTTACTTATGCTTTAACCTCCGACTTTTCTTTGACAGGGTCAAGGATTTACACCAACGGTTAGGTGCGCAACTTAGCCTGTCTGAAAAGCGGATAGTGATTTAAGGATAGCTTTACCGATTTGAAGAACTGATTTGGACTACTTGAGCACTAGTGAATGTCGCTCCGGATAAGAGCGTCATAAAGAGCTCGTCATACAGAGTTACGATCTATCTCACAGACTAAGAGATTTAGCATTTCTTATAGAGCTACAAAGATTTAATATTTCATACAGAGCTTCTGAGATTTCATATTTCATATAGAGCTTCTGAGGTTTAACATTTCTCACATTGCTTCTGAGATATATCTTTTCTCACAAATATTCAGAGAGTAATCATTCTAACAGAGCTTTTACACAAATCTATATTTAAAAGATAAAACAACTTTATTTCATAATGGGAAAAAATCTTAGCTGACATTTACAAAAAATAAAGTATAAAACACTCAATGTATGATCTGTGCACCTATTTACTACTTTGATCATAAGCTCTTAATGGAATATTGTGCCTAACATAGCATAATGTGTGTTTAGGCACTGAAAAACATGAATTACACTATGTTTGCCAATCCATTGTAAAATAAATCATGACATATTTTAACATACAGCATTATATAATAAAGTACCAAGTCATTTGTAAACATTCATTAAAAAATGTACATTAAAATACTTGTACATTCCGTAATAAGGCCATAAGAGTTCCATTGTTAATGTTTTTTGTAGGAAAATATACTACATGGACAAAAGTACTGGGATGCTTGACCATTACACCAACAGGGACAATTCATTTAAAAACACAGACTTTAATATGGAGTTTGTCTGCCCCCCCAGAACAGCTTCCACTCGTGTTGAAAGGCTTTCCATGAGGATTTGGAGTGTTAGCGCTCTGCGTGGGCCAGTCAAGTTCTTCCACACCTAACTCATGCATTGGGACACAGTCATGCTGAAATAGAAAAAGATCTTCCCCAAAGTGTTACCACAAATTTGGAGGCATGGCATTGTCCAAAATGTCTTGGTCTGCTGAAGCATTAAGATTCGCCTTCACTGGAGCCTAAGGGGCCTAACCCTAACCCTAAAAATCAGGTGTGTCCCAACACTTTTGTTTATATAGTGCATCTAACAGCAGTGTGACTGTCCTTAGTCCTCTTTAAGTCTCTCTAGTTTACTCAGCAAGAGCAAAGGAGCGAAGAAGAATGCTGAACTGATGATGAAGCATATCTCAGCTCCAGCCAGCCAGTACACTGCAAAGCAAATGTGAAAATGATCAAACTTGTGAACACACAGACAATCACAAATAAAGAGCCAAAGAATCATTATTGTATTTCAGTTTGAAAGCCATTTGACAGACCTTGTAATGCTTACAAATACACAGAGGTTGGAAAATATTAATGTAAAAATGAATTGCAACTGTTTATGTATGAAAATGCACACAAACATCAAATGTTCAAGAAAAGGAACAATGGCCCTTTAAGTCAACTTATCTAAGTCAAATTTAGATAGCAGTGCTATGTAGAACAGGAAGAATTCCTCAAAGAGGTTAAACATTATTCATACTTTCAGTAATATGCAATTAGGCCAGTCACATCCTGGTGCATGTGTGGTAATAGGTTAGGCTGCAGTAAGGAGTAAAGGGTGTTTCCTGCTTCTACATTCAGCCAGATATAGGATAAGTGATTAGTCACCTGAGGAGGCCACAACTGGTCCCAGTGCTCGGGCCAGTGCTCCCAGGCTGCGGAGGATCCCCATCACTGTGCCCTTCTGACTGGCACTTCCTAATGCAATGAAGACATGATGAACATTATCAACATTAACACTGCTTTAAGATGATACTGCTGTATAGACCACAAATAGCCAGAACGAGTATCACAAGAAGAATCATTTTTCCACCCAACCCCACAGTCAATAATGTTTTTGCATATGTGTCTGTGACATATGGTCAAGAATTTCTTTCTGCATTTGTTACTTTAAATAACCGCAAATAATTTGTCCAAATGCCTCTATTATGTGTTTCGTCAGTTTGTTGTTTTTTATTTTCAAGGTAGAGTTAAATGCATCAAAACGTTTGCCCACATTCTTCCAATCAGGCATGGAGAGAAGCGAAAACAAGATGGAAATGTACTTCATAATTTTTGTTGGTACACCCATAACACTGAGAGTTCAATAACAAGGAAAAACATCCCTTTAACATTTTAGACTGTTTTAGACCATTTTTGTAAGATTTTACTAATATACACTGAATTCTAATGGTTTCTTTGTTCATTTTTTGTTCAACTAATGTCCATCTATCAACTTAGTATTAGTCAGTACCAGTTCTTTAATCTCTCTTTAAGTATAGCACCAATACATTTTGGAGTGTTTCTTATATGCTTCTTGATTTTATCTGGTTTGGAATATTTTGGTTATTTTTGTATTACAAGTATGAAAGGTGCCCAATAAGCATATAATGTTTGCTAATACTAGCGTGATCCTTCCATACAGCTGTCAGTTCAGGCACTCACCATGTCCTGATACTTGTGCTGAAAGACATGGCACAACGATAGCAGCAGCTGTACGAAAAAAGGAAAAGTAAGTAGAAGTTAGCAAAAAAGTTTTCAAACATCAAAGTTCTTCCCAATGAAAACAATACAATCAGGAATCAGTAAGTGTATGAGTTTATAAATAGCCTATACTTACCAAAGGAATACAAAAACAGGCCACTGTAGAGAACTGTCAAATTCCAAGCAAGGCCAATGAGCAGGAAGGCTGGAATTAGTGATATTATTGCCTAAAAAAGCAGAATTACAAATTGTATGAACAAATTTCTGATTAAGGTTTAATAGTTTATTTACTTTTTTGTTTTTAGATTCCAGGAGTTGAACACAGGTAAGTATTTTTGTATAAGATACAGAACTGCTAATATTATGTAATAATATTGTTATGAATTCAATCTGAAATATGGAACTAGGGACTGTACCACGCGGACTGTCTGGATCTGGCAGCCTGGTTGGATCCTGCGGGCATATCCACCCTGGAACGCTGCCATGGTGATGCCAATGAAGAAGAACATCTTTCCCTGTTGCATGCTGGATGAAAAAATATTTAATTTTTTTAAATATAATTGTATTATCTGGATGAATACCAGTGAGGTCAGAAGGCCATTAATGCAATGTCATTATGCCTTAAAAATTTGACTAAGTGACTAACGTTTAATGATCACTTGTAATGTGAGAGGACATTGTAGAGAATAAATAATGTAGAAGGTGCCTAAATAGAATAAACACGTGATACTGCAGCCACATCTTTAATTGATTGTTCAAAAAGCATCTTTTCCTGGCTTTTATCTGACATCTGCAAAAATGCTTATATTTGAAATTTTCACATTTCATATTTTCTTTAAGACAGAGACTTTTCTTTGGAAATGGCAAACATATGAATAAGAATAATGGTCACACTTCAGTAAACGTTTACAGTGACTTTGATGAACCAAACCAACAATAAACATTCCATGGTGATCTAAATTTCATGGTTGCACATGCCCATTTAGAAATTCACTAACAATCCAACAATAAAGACAGCATGGGCCTTCTTTTATATATCGTTATGTATCACCATATGATTTCATCACCTATAATAAGTTAGGTAACTTGAATTCATAATAATAAATCAACCATGTGCAATCAGCCTATTCTTTTTCACAACAACAGTGGTTTTTCATTAAGGAAATGTAACAGAAGAAGCAGACACAGTCTAGTGACTGTTACCTGGAGAACTGAAATCGCTGATGGGTCAAGAAGCTAAGAGTGAATTCCAGTCCAGAGAAAAGGAAGAGGTATGTGAAGTAAACCCAGCCCAGGACTTTGAGGTTTTTCATCTCTAGAGAGACAATAACAAGAAAAAAATAAGAGAATATTTGTGTGGGGAAAATCCTGCAGTGGATGACAGAACAAAATGGGGTTTAGTTATTAAGTGGGAAAAGCCATCATTGTAAAATATGTGTATGTTTTGTAGAAATACTAGAAAACAGAGATGTACAGGCAAGTTTGAAATCATGCTTTGTAACACAAAAATGCTTGTGTATTATGAGCTTAAACTGCCTTTACAACGAAAAAAAAACCTACGGTGTTTCAATGGTGGTTCTTTAGTTCTTGTGACTGCAGAGAAGTTGAAAAGTGCTACTGGACTGAGCAGGTCCCCAACCTTCTGAATACCTGAGGCATCGGATAAGTCCTGTGTAAAAGGAAACATCATCCGTCAAAAACGAATATTATTGTGTGTCCATCAGAAATAACCTTTATTTGACCTTGATCTTATGGTTCAGACAGTAATGAATCCTTGAAAATCTACAATTATTGCAGTCATCTTGCTATACATATGTAACTGCACAATTACTACAAACATAAAAATACATTTACATTACAAATCAACAGGTTCAACGTTAAATTATATTACATCATATTATTATGGCTTTTCCCACAAAACAAGTCTGTGCAAACCACAACAACTGCTACTTCAACTGCTTAAAAATGATCTTGCATCAAATGGAACTTTGCTGTCTGTGCTTTTGACAGAATTTTAGTGAAAAATATTTATATCAAATTATAATATATTGATATTTAATACCACTGTACCAAGAAAAAATGTCAGTCTATAAGCAGGACTATATATGCCATGCAAAGAAAGATATTTCTTAATCCTGAGGAAAACTATTTTGTCCAAAACATGCCTAAAGCAACAAGAGGAACAAAAAGTTTGACAATAAAGTAATTGTGAAAATTTAATAAAAAATAACTCTAACAAAGTAACAAATAACTATAACAGATATATCAAATATAGACTGAGCTATTGATAGTCCTTAGAATTAAATTGCAGTGCCTTTACTCACCTTGTTGTCTTTGTGTAAAGTCTCTGGCAGCATGAGAAAGATGAAGAGAAGATCTGCTATGGAGAAGAAGACTGCAAGTAATGCTGGGCCCTGGTAGAAAAGCTCAGTATCTACCAGTTTCAGCACAAAGTAGGCTCCCATTATTGGCCCTAAAGTGAAGCCCAAGGAAAAGGCAACGCCTATCATCGCCTGATGGGAAAATGACATGAATAAATCAGTCACCACATTGACCACATAAACAAGACCTATTAAATCTAATTCTAATCAGAGCCAGGGTGGTCTTAATGTAATTGCTGAACACACATCTTGTTCGTGATGTGAAATTCTTTGAAGATTGTGACCTCTTGTGCTGCACATGTAAGTCTGTTAAGCCTCATGAGCAGGGGTGCTGCACCTATGCACAAGCAGTGGCTATGGGCCCCCGTCAGCTCGAGGTTCAGAACTACCTACAACCTCAGGGGACCTCCCCCCACTTGGGGTCCTGGTCATTTATTGCCACTTTTTACCCAACTACGACGCCCCTGCTCATGAGCAGAACAGAAACCTCAAGTAATAATGTGAAAGGTAAAGCAGCTGTATTGAGGAGTGGATAACACCACCATGCTCCATGCCAGTAGGGGTCGTTTCCCCTATCAGAGAGAAAGACAGACAAGACTCCTATTTCTGACTTCATCTACATTATCAACTTGCTCTTTAATAAAGATTTAATAAACACCTCAATCACCCCCTGCAGTACAAAAGAAACATGACTGTATACCATTTGTTCTTTGATCATTAAAATCCTTTCTTGGTCATATTTAAATACATTTTAAATTGTATTCGTTTTTATTACAGTTAACACTTTTTTTATCTACATGACAGTGATTTGTTTAGAGCTCTCATCTCTTTGTATTTAACAAGGGCTGTATATTCCAAAGAGAATCACTCTTTTATGTCACTTCAGGGAAAACATCACTTAATTGTTGTATCTGAATACTCACCATTCCTCTACTTCTCGCTTTAGGACAAGGCAGGTCAGCCACAACAGCGGTGCAGAGGCTGACATTACCTTTGCATATTCCTCCCACAACACGAGACAGGAGAAAGATACTAAAGCTGTGGGAAACCGCCCAGAGAACGTAGGAGAAGATCAGCCCCACCTGGAAACACACAGATAAACTGATTAAAAAATTACAACCCCCAAGAAACCCTTAACATCCCAACATAAACACGTCTCACCCTGAAAGCCTTAAAGGTTTACAACTTAATTTCTATCTCCCACATCTGTATCAAATGGTCAGTTACAACAGGCAAGGAGTTCGTTGTGTTCCCCTGTACTTCCATGTGCTTTCTGATTTCTGTTCTTTTCTAAGCACAGTGAAGCATGGTTTTAGTAACAGAAGAAACAATAAAGATGCAGCAGATGGAGATCAGGCTGAAAACAGACATCCGTTCAGCTTCGCTTGTTAATCCACAGGTCAAGAATTGATCAAATATATTCAAATTAGAGTATAATGTGCCCACAGTGGTTAAAAGTAGCAGTGGTCTTCTCCCATGCTTATCTGAAGCAGCTCCAATCACAGGAGATGAAAGGAACTGCAGCAAAGAGTAGAGTGAGCCAATAAGTCCTGCGAAGCAGAAGATAGAGAAAATGATTACTGTCTGAGTGATACATTCAGAAGTTTTAAAAAGTCATTAGAGTGACACATTCAGATGTTTAAAAAATTTTTTTACCCCCAAACAGTACACTGTTGTATTTCTTTTCAATGGGAACACCAACGATTTCTCTGAACCAGTCGACAATGCCTTGAAGTGACTGGTACACACCATCCTGTGTTAACACATTAGTGAAGAAAAAAATCAATGATATCATAGAGTCGTCAAAGTCTTCTGCATTGCTATTCATTGTGAAAGAAAAGGTGTCTACTTTGACAGATTCCTTCAGATTGATACAAAAATAAATGACCCTTGACCTATTGTGTGAGGGGGATGGGATTATTCAAGGCGGGCCTTTGTCCATTTATGTGTAGCCAGCTATTTTTCCCAATTTCTCCCAATACAACTAAAAGGGCAGCAACAGACGAGCAAGTAATCAACCAATGGGACTGAAAACGAGGCTAAGAAGCTTGTAACCTGTCTCTTTCTGTTTCAGGCCATACAGGCCATTCAGATTTGCTGAACCTGGGTTGAACCTTTATAAATTGCAGATTGGGCGGTTGAAGTTTTGAGTTTTCAACCTGAGGGTGGGGGCAGAGTTTTGATTTGTCAGTTTGTAGGGGAGGGCCTTTGACACCATGTCTCCATGAAACAAGGCAAAAATTTGGTGCATGACCAGAATGACATCTGATTCTATCAGTGCTTGCTTTTCATAAAACATGAAAGTAGGCATAATTTTGTGTATGACCAGAACAAGCCATCATATGATCAGTGTTTAATTTTCACAAACCACTGCAACTGTGTCTCTGGAGGCCCTTCTGTGTCTGACTAACCAAGACTTTATCACTATGAAAACACTAGCATGGGATGGTAAGAAGTATACACCAGCAAACACAAGGAAATCTCAAGTTTTAGTTTCTAAAAGTTTCATACATACATATATATATATATGAGTTTTCTCCAAAGCATTTTGGTACCACTGGTGGCTAGGGAGTTGCCATTGCAATCAGAGGGTTGTGGGTTTGAATCCTAGGACTGCTAGTGGCCCCACTGAGGAAGCCTTGAGCAAAGTAGCAACACCACACACTATTGTTGTGGAATACCATCCATCTGGAGTGTGTCTTCACAATGAAATACACATTTTGGGGCAGCTGGTGGCTTAGTGGTTAAGGAGTTGCCCCTGAGATCAGAAGGTTGTGGGTTCAAATCCTAGGACTGCTAGTGGCACCACAGAGGTACATTTGGGCAAGGTACAGTCCCTACACACTGCTCCCCAACACTGTGTTAAATGCAAATGACAATTTCCAATTTTGTGATGTTCATGCTGTGGTAGTGTGTTCACATAATGATAAATAAGCACTTTAAACTATTTAGTCATTAATAACTGAGATGTCCCCATATGTTTTCCCAACACACACCACTTTCCTGCAGGTTGGCTAATTTGCAGTCAGGCGCAATCATCAGTTAAACACACCTTCCTCTCAAAGCAGGCAGTTCTTGAGCACTTTAAGCAATGACGCACACCAGACTATCCAACAACAGACAGAGGTCTAGCTTTCTAAACATGTATGACACTGTGGCAACACAGTGATTTATGTTTTATATCTATGTAGCTGTTATTCCAGTCGTCTATGCTGGTGTAGACATGATTAAAACAATTCTGAACAAAGCAAATATTCCTCTAAATGAACCAATCAGGTGAAACGGACACACAAAAAAAGTGATGTCTCACCCCTGTTTGACTGTAGTGGTCTAAGATGGAAGGGAGAAGCGGCAGTATTAAGGTGAAGCCCAGCAGGTCCAGGAGAAGGGCCAGAAACACCACTCGGATGACTCTGGAAGAGTGGCTGTCCTGTGGAGAACGGTTCTCCCTCGCCATAACTCCGTCCCTTACTGGTCTCTTCAGAAGTCAATGCCTGGAAGATCTTCAAAGCATCGCGTGTGCTCACTGAGATGAGATAAATTCCTTAGAGTGTAAACTGTTTTCGAAGGGGATTAAAAAAGACAAGTCCTTATTAACAAAAAACCCTATAATTAAGTAAAAAAGCAGTCAATGAATCACAGTTCTGAAGAAAAGGTACTTTGCACTTTAAGGAAGTTTGTAGGACAAATCAGAAAGGACAAAGGTGTGTCAGGCACTGGCCTCTCCTCATTCAAATGTTACCATTCTACAACCCTATTTTACATTTTCTTTTTAAAATTATGGTAAGGCTGTAATATTTGGATCTGCACCAAGTTAGAACATGCAAGCACACAGATAACTGAAGTTACCCTCCACATTTCCATTTGTTTTGTTTTTTTTATGATGATTTATGGAGAAGGTCTCAAGTCTAGTTTTAACTTCAATGGCATTTAGCCCGACACCGTGCTAAAGCTACAGTTGTTTGAAAAAACGGCAGTAAACGAAAGTTTTACTGTTGAACTGGAACTTCGAAGGTGTGTCCATGTCGGCTCCATTCAGACCTGTATGTTTACAGATGAGAGATCTGATTCAGAAATCCGTACCTGGAGCTCCTCTCTCCGTGTGCGCTTGAAGAGATGTGTTTTAAAACCTACACACATACTCATACTCGCTCCTCTCTCTCTCTCTCTCTCTCTCTCTCTCTCTCTCTCTCTCTCTCTCACACACACACACACACACACACACACACACACACACACACACACAAACACACACATACACACCATCTAGAGCATTGCATCTTTCTCCATGACCTGCATTCTTTGTTGTTTTCCTGCCACCCATGATTCATAATTCATAAAATCCTTAATCCTTAATCCTAAACAATGAACTGAATCCGGAGTTTTGGTGCGGGGACTCTTAGTTTGCATCTTAGTTTCACATCTCAAACCTTCAAGACCTTCACAGGTAATTTATGTCTCAACACTGTCATAGACAAGGCTCGTGGTTGGGGTATATTATCTGCAAGGGGAAGGAACATTTAGGAACCCTTGACTGCATGCTTCTCTAGTTCTGTAAATGAGAATAAGCCTGCGAGCCCTGGAGAAGCTTTGATGTTAAACTGCAGATGTTGGTCTGGCATGCTGTGTCGAGTCTACAGCGTCATTTGATCATAAAACATTAGTCATCGAGTCACGCGTAAACGAAAGCCCGAGCGTGTTTTAAAGGAACGAGCTGCGCGCGCCTTGTCCACGGTGTGAAACCTCGTGTATCCCGTAAACAAGACCACCAACAACAAATAAAACCAGTTCGACAACACTCCCAGTCGTTAGTCCTAACTCACAGTTAGCTTGTATGTTGTTCAACACACGATTACTCAAGTAAACTAACATTCGGACTCAGACCTTCTCAAACGTCAGGCACGTATTCGATTTTTTTACCCCTTACAGTTCCTTCACTGTCCTCCTGCTCCATTTCCCCCCTGAACCCACGACCCCCGCGACTCCCTTTACAGCTGTGTAATCAACAGGCTGTATTGAAGTTAATGAGGGAAAAAAACACAAACTGGTACCCGGTCTGCAGAGCGGGATCCTCCTCACGCGCGTCCCATCGCTCCTTCAGCTCGCACGGCCACGCGCATGCGCGCCGCGGACTTTATTTATTTATTTGATTAAATGTCTGTTTATTTGTGTTGTTGAAGCTCAACTGCTGGACGATGACGGAGAATGATGAAGGCGATGACGCTGATGACGAGGATTTATTATTTATTTATTAGGGGGCGCAGTCATTCAAGGATTTTTTTCAGGGGAAATTGTAACGTGATATTGAGTGTGAGAAATATCAGTTATTGTTAGTATTATGTTGGAAATAATAAAACTAAAATTAGGTTAAGGGTGAGAATTGGCGTAATGAGTAATGATGTTAGTATTAATATTAGAATTAGTATAAATATTAGAATGTGTTAATATTCAATTCAATATTCTTGTTAGTATTATTTGTAGTACGATTGATATTAGAATTAGTATCAATATTAATTTATTCATTTCAGTATCCGTGTTTGAATTAATATTAGTATCAATATTAGAGGTTATGTGTTAGTATTCACTTCAATATTAGTGTTAGTAATATTATTATTCGTATTATTAATATTGGTATTATTAATAGTAGAATTAGTATCAATATGAATTCATTAATTTCAGTATCAGTGTTAGTATTAATATCAATATTAGATTGTTAGTGTTACTATTCACTTCAATATTAGTGTTGCTATTATTATTATTGTTGTTATTAATGGCATTATTAGAGTAGTAGTGTTAGTATTCATTTCAGTATCAGTGTTAGTATTAGAATTAGCATTAGGATTGCTATCCATATCAGTGTTTGCATTCACTGATATGAACGGTATCAGAGTATTAGTGTTAGCATTGATTTAAGTATTAGTGTTGGTGTTAGTAGAATTAGTTTTAGAATTCATATCAGTATTGGGGTTGGTGTTAGTTGTATTAGTATTAGAATTCATATCAAAATTGGAGTATTAGTGTTAGTATTGGGATTAGTAGTATTATTAGAACTTACATCTATATTTGAGTATTAATGCTACTATTAGTTTCAGCATTGGTGTTAGTATTAGACATAATACTAGGACTGGTTAATTGTCCCAGTAGTAAAATAAAAGGATACCTTTCAACTGACATTCTCTTTATTAATAAGCTTAGAGAAGTATTCCATATTGACAGTGTGGATGTATATGCCAGTATCTTCAAAGCAACACCTAAACATCTGCATTATTATAAATAATAAATTATTAGGTATGCCTATGCTATCTTGTTAATACACTCTCTGGCCACTTTAACAGAAACATCTACCAAACAGTTACTTTGTAGATTTACAGCTACAGTTACTGGTGTCTCTGAAAGAGAGACGAGGGTCCAAATGTTAGAAGTATACAATGCTTATGGTGGAACTGCACAGGAGTTTCATACATACTTGAAACTGGAATCAATTTACACATTTCTGACTCCACCAGATATGGTGTTAATGTACCAATTTATGCATCACACCTAGTTTATAGGCTCACTGGATTGAGGCAGGATAGCGAAAAGGCAAGTAATGATGAAAGTTAATGTAAAATGATTTCCGAGTAATTATGAGGTATTTCTATTGGTATATTCATTGTGAAAATTTCACCTGTGGTGTAACGGCAAGAGGCTGGTTTAAAACTACATAAAAATGACAGATTTGAGTACAAGGTTTTGTTTCAACAGCAATGATATATTGTAAGTGTACATATATGCATTAGAGCTGTAGGTGAAGCCTAGAATTGAAGAGGCTAGACAGTTTCATCTCCTTCTTTTAAACTTCATCTCCTTCTTTTAAAGTAAGACAACAGGAGAGGCCATCATGAAGAATAGTCTGTACCATCACCATTAGACCTGCTGCCTCTATATTATAGCACACAGTTGAGAGAAAGTGGAAACAATGAGCTCTCAAGATCTCGAATTTGGGACAACTGGTGGTCTAGTGTTTAGGGCATTCGCCCAGCATACAGAAAGGCGTGGGTTTGAATCCCAAGACTGCTAGTAGCACAACTGAGGTGCCCTTGAGCAAGATACCATCTCCACACACTGCTCCCTGGGTTCTGTGATCCTCGCTGCCCACTGCTTTACTTATTCTGGACGTATTCTGGGTCTACACCTAAACAGAGACTGCTGATGCCTACAAACCAAAGGTTCAGCAACATTTGACCACCTCTGTTCAGCTTCCAAAACCACTTCATCCATGTGGTCACCAGTAATAAGTAATGACGACTTGGAATGAAAAGTTCAGTGTTTCTCAGTCTGATCTGCATCTGCCATATATGTAGCACGTGGTGGATTAACACTGATAGAACACTGCGATACAGAGTGAGTGACTGTAGTAGAAAAAAGGGTGAATTAGTGAGGTTAAGAATGAGCAAGTCACTGAGTCAGTGGCTGAGGGAGTAAATGAAGGAATGAGAGAAGCAGGATGATAAGTGAGGGAGTGAGTGAGGGAGGTAGTGAGTGGGAAGTGACCCAGTGAATGTTCGAATGGGTGAGTGAATGAGTGGATGAGTGAATTAATCACTGAAGGGGTGAATAAATAAGAGAGAGAGAGATTACACCTGGCAGTAAGTATGGAGTACAAGAACAAAAATTACACCTACAGTTGGAGATTGGGCACCACTGGCTTATGTTATCAGGTTTCAACTTGGAACGTTTTCTGTTTACTTTGTAACAGTAGGCCATAAGCTACAGACAGAGATCTGACTGAACAGTGCTGGGTGAACACTGACGCTATCTCTGGAGTACACAGATGCTCATCATTTCTTCCAGAGGTAATGTTGCCTCTGTCCTTGGTGCTGAAGGGTAAAGCTGATAGCTGCCATTCACTGCCATTCTCAAGGAACATCTTGCTTATTTTACATTAAATGCTCAGAATGTACAGCATCTGTGATGAAGTTACCACTGTTGTGTTTCCATGTAGTTAGGCCTGAAGAACTTTACATTTAGAACAGAGCTAAAGATACACTAAAGAATTGTTGTGTGCATCACCTTCAATAAGAGCACTTAGAGTTGGTTAGATAACAGTTATATGGTGTTTGATAAAGCAAAGTCAGCCCTTCTGTTACCTTGCTTGGCATTAAAAACTACAGAGCTAGAAAACACAACAATGAAGAAATGCCTTCAATGTACAGACAACTTTAAAATAAACAGTGAAAACCTCAACTTAACCTAAACAAAGCCAGACACTAATGGGAGGAGACAATTCCATTGTCAGCCATTTTTTACTCAGCAACTTCAGATGACAAAGTATGGACAGAAACAAGCGTTGAAGGACTAAAACTACAAAAACCTGTAGAAGAATTTCAACATGTAAGTCTTTCTTAACTTCTTGACTGAAAGCTTGCAACACTGACTTGAGAGATTGATGGAGTCTCTCTAGCACTCCCTGAGATTCCAGATGATCTTTAAGAGTGAATGAGTGAGTGACTGAGTGACTGAGTGAGGCAGAGACTGAGTATGTGAAGGAATTCAGTGAGGTAGAGAGTCTGAATAAGTTGGTGAATGAAATATGAAAGGGAGTGCTTGAAGTAGTGAGTGTGCCAGTGAGTCTATGAATGGATGAGTGAATGAATCACTAAGGGAGTTAATTAATGGGTTAGGGAGAGATGAGAAAGCGAGGTAGTGAGTGAATCAGTGAGTCAGTGAAAGCAAGAATGAAGATTCACCGGTATGGTAACTGATATCTCTGAAAGAGAGATGAGGGTCTGAATGATATGAGTGTGCTTCTCTTCTGGTGGAATTGCAGAGAAATTACACACATCCTTGAAACAGGAATCAATTTCCACGTTTCTGACTCCACCACATATGATGTTAGCATATCAGTTCAGGTGTCACACCCACAGGGTTCATATGGTTGTCACTGTCAGAACAAAACCTAATGTCTCCAACTCTAAATTTCCAAATTCAAAGGATAGGCAATTTCAAGTTAATAAGGGAAGTTAATTTATAAGGATTTGGGAGTCATTTTGCATCAAATCAGAAGGTGGTTTAAAAATTATGTAAAAAAATGATTCATGAATAAAAGGTTTTGTTACAGAAATATATTGTAACTGTACCCATAAGGAGTGACCATAGAGATGTAGGTGAAGACAGAAATGAAAGAGAAAGTTTCTGCAGCTATAAACTTGTGTTTAAGTGATTAAGTGAGTGAGTGAGGGAGGGAAGGAGGGAGTGAGAGTGTGAGTGAGTGAGTGAGTGAGAGAGTGAGTGTGTGAGGGAGGTAACAAAGACAGTCAGTGACGTAGTGACTTATGAATGGGTGACTGAGTGAATGAGGGAGTGTAGGAATGGGTGAGGAAGGGTGATAAGTGAGTGAGCAAGTTATTGAGTGGGTCCCTATATTACTGATTGTAGGAATGAGTGAGTACGTGAAAGAGTAAATTAGTGAGGTTCAGAATGAGCTGGTGAATGAGTAAGTGAGTAAATGGGTGAGCGAATGAGTCACTGAGGGAGTGAATGGATGATGAGAGAGAGTGACGAGTGAGTAAGGAAGGTAGAGAATGAATCAGTGAGTAAATGTATGACTGAGTGAATGAGTGAATGAATCAGTGAGGTTGAGAATGAGTCAGAGCATCAGTGAATGTATGAGTGAGTGAGTGGGTGAGTGAACGTGTCACTGAGGAAGAGAATGAACAGAGAGTGAGTTTGATGAGTGAGTGAGGGAGCTAGCGAATGGATTAGTGAGTGAATATAGGGATGACCGAGTGAGTGAGTGAATTAGTGAGGTTGAGAATGAGTGAGCGACAGATTCAGTGAGGTAGTGAGTGAATGAATTAGTCAAGTCAAGTCAAATTTTATTTATAGAGTTTAACACAACCGTAGTTGATCCAAAGTGCTTTACAATAAGAACAAACAACAAAAGATAAAACAAATATAAAACACTAAAAAAAACACAACAATTTAACGCGAAATTAAATATATAAATTCATGCACATTACCCAAATGCTAATGAGTGAAAATGTGTCTTTAAGCTCGATTTAAAAACGTCCAGTCATGTAGAAACTCTGATGTGCAATGGTAGACTGTTCCAGAGTTTCGGGGCAACTACTGAAAAAGCCAGATCGCCCCTTCGTTTTACAACGTGAACGGGGAACGGATAATTAATGAGGTAGAGAATGAATGAGTGAGTCATTGTATGAATGGGTGAGTGGGGGAGTGAATGAATGGGTGAGAGAGAAAGCGAGAGAGACAGAGAGGTTGGGCGAGAGTGAGGCGGGGGAAGAGTTATGACTGTAGTTGAATGAGCTTCACATCTAAAAAGGCTGCTTTATTGTGCATTCAGTTTTATTCGTAGCCAAGTAAAAAGCGAAGTATCGAGGCCGCCGTGATCCATCATCATAAACTCCTCCGCTGCCTTTCCGCCAGATCACACGCCAGTCAGTGGCGGCTTCAGGGGAGCGAGACAAGTAAATTGTTAAAGTCGCATGAGCTTTTTTACACGAGCAGACAAAGGAGGAGCAAAGCTGTAGTTATGAAATCTCTCTGTCTGTGTCCTATTGAGTAGTGTCAGGCTGTGAATATTGAAAAGTGCAGGAAAAGCCAGCATGGCCCTGCAGTGCGGGAGGATAATGTGCTCATTATGCTGCTGAGCCAGTGAGGCAGAAACGCCATCATCGTCTTTTCTCTCCTCACCCGTGTTTGATGTATGAAGTGCTTCAGATGGCTCCGGAGTCATGGGGAAACCGAGAAGAGTTCAAAAAGTCAAAGGATGCTCTGAGAGCCTGCCTGCGCTGCAAAATGGAGATGTTACATCATCCAAACGGTCAAACCACAGGCATTTCTGTGCATAATGAATACCATTTCAACGTAAGCAGTAATATATATATCCCATAAAGATGCTGAGATGTGCTCCTATCATCCAATTTAGTCCCGTGGCATTTGGTTACCGCTAGACATCGTCTGAAATGACTAGACGTGAGGCTAGAAAGCAAGACAGGGTGTACCCTGAAGGGACAGGCTGCACAGGGTATTGTTTATTATCCATGCTAATGTCCTGAAAGGCTGCAGTCTGTGACGTCACTTGAATGCCAGTTGTTCCAGACACATTTCTGTAGGTGCTTTGATTAAGTCAATTGCAGTATATTGTTTACCACACATCTGAGATAAGAACCGTATAGCAACCCATTTATAAGGGTGACCGGTAAATACTTTGCTCATAGTAACGTGATATTTAATCATGTTTTATTAAATACCAATTTCCAGTGCGGAATTAAAAAACACTTTTCCATAGGTGCAGAGGAGTCAATGTGCAAGCTTTGATTTTTCAGTGGATTTCAGACTAATGTCTGAGTTTTTGACTCAAACCAGCAGGTTTTTCTATCCCAGCATCAGAGCTAACTCCAACACACTGAAATGTAGTCTCAGCCCAAACAGGCAGTAGTGATTGTGCTTCGTCAGCTTTGAAGTTGCTAGTTTGTATCCATCATTGTTTTTATACACAGACAGTAAAAAATCTCACATACATTGACAGTGACCTGGCGCATTACTACCATTATCTTGCTTGTAGTGTAGTGTAGCGTAACATTTGCACTTTACCTTCTAGTGCTTTTATTGATAAAGATTTTCAGCTGGAAAGCGAAAGGGCTTTAGCTGCAAGAACAGAACAGAACATGGGCTTGGTAGTACTGATCTTGAGAAGGAACCAAAAATCATAAAGCCTTCAGGTTTGAACTGATGGGCAGTGGGAAAAAATAGTTTTCTTGTATCGAAAACAGGATTACCATTTGTGCACTGGAAATATCTATCTATCTATCTATCTATCTGTCTATCTGTCTGTCTGTCTGTCTGTCTGTCTGTCTGTCTATCTATCTATCTATCTATCTATCTATCTATCTATCTAT